>CAFUXE010000463.1:597457-610660 GCA_903364295.1 Serranus cabrilla
CAGTAACTACCAGAATGACTCTGTGTATTCTGTGTTCGGAATCACAAAAGATGTGCTGAAATACAGCTTTTATATCATTAAAGTGCTGTGGCCTTGAAGAAGGGGTTTGAAATGAAAACAGGTGAAAAGGAGTAAGGAACACATCCACTTTATTTAACTGTAACTATCAACGTCACAATGATCTTTATTCATTCGTTACTTCATCATCCGTCAATGGTTATCAGAACTTGGGTCATGGGGGGATGGAGCCAATTTCAGCTGACAATGGGCGAGAGACGGGGTAAGCCCTGGACAGGTCGCCAGACCATCGTAGGGCAGACACATTTGACATTTTATGACATTTTGCTGTTTCTCGCTGTAGAGGTTCTACATATTCAATCCAAGTTGTTCTGCATTTTACTAAACATGATTTACTGTCAGACTCAAGTGAGAGGCGTGTTTCGAAAAGCCATTATAACACTTCTCATACTACAATCGAAGGTGGTAAAGAGACGGCCCCCCTATTACACCTCTGGGATGTTCAGACTGAAGACGAAACAGCACAGAGGCATAAATATCGTGGCTGTGAGGCTAGACTGCTAACCACCCATGATCTTTATTATTCATCCTATTTTTTTTTCATGAAAAGTAAATTGTGTACACTTTTTTTAAAATATAGAGTTATACAATTTAACTCCCACTTATTGGTTTGCAGGTGGCCGACCTTATCAGCTGTCTGTTATGCAGTTCAATCAGGGCTGTTATGGGCTCAGAATTGCCATATTTACTCTGTCCCCTCTAGGATCTTGTCTCCTTGTGGAGAAGCTCCAAGTTATGCAACACAAGCACAGCACCAGTCACATGTGGCACCCTCTAAAGAGGAAGCATGTCCAAAACATGCGGCCTCTTCCATACACATTTAGACTGATCCAAAGAGCCCTCGAGGAGCCAACTTGAGTAGAAGTTTGCCATTTGTTGGCTTTGGAACAGGCTTGTTATTGTACAGGCTGAGTTACTATGCAGATAGAGAGAGAGAGAAAGAGGGTTTGAACTTGAGGGAGAGGCTACAGGGGTTTCTTCTGTACACTGTTACATCATGCACAGACCAACCACATGCAGAGAATAAATTAGTCAACAATGGCTGACTATCATGCACTGCCTGGAGAGAAAAAGTGCATACTCTCTGTCTGCTGATGAAGGATTCTTTAAGTATGATGTAAGTACCATCTAAGCACCCAGTCATCACCGGAAATCCAGTTTTAGGCAAGCTAGCATTTATACTGATAACTATTATGAACTTTTCAGGAATTAAAAACAATGCAATCTCTTATTCAATTATTTCTCTGTCTTTAAAACAGTTATACCTAGTGGTCTGACATGCCTGCAATGAATCCGGTTTAAATCTTCAAGAAAAGCACAGTGGAGCTTTGAGTTGCACACTTTGGCCTTCCAACATCAGACACATAACACACTGTTCCAGTGAAGCAGCTCAGTAGCCAACAGCTGAATACTTGCATTTGTAACGGTTAACTCCCTGGTGTGGACTATTACAGGATTATCCTGTTAATATGTTTTGAATTTTGTTGTTAAGGGTCAAGGTAGGGTGACAGCCAAATGTGCTCATGGGCTTTTTCATGGGCAGCAAAGCTTATTCACTGTCAGTCTGTAAATATTTTGTTCAAATATTTTCACAATTATTAATAACTACACTTCTAATAAGATAAGCACAATAGGGGCATAAGACATACAGTATATGACAGTATTTTTATTTGTATCATTATAATGATGCAAGGGTTTAATAACATTAATGATGTATCCCCCAAATTCTCATATATTTCTGGGCCTAAGATGGGGTTGAGCATCCATCAACACTTCTAGTGGCCAGCCTTACAAAAAAAGATATTGTTTTTTGCCAATGTTAGGTTAAAAGATCTTCTTGAACAATGTGTTTATGAACCAAAATGTTAGGTCACTGCTTAAAGGAACTTATTATGCTAAATCTGAGAGCAGCCTGCTTTGATTGGTCAATATTTGTGCGTCTCTCTGTGTCTCTGCACAGTCAGTGCAGGTAGGGAACTGCTGTAGCGGCACGTTTCTGCCTGTACATAGTATAATTGTGACATTACGACATTTAAAGTCCTGATGGGTCGTTTAAAGGGCAAGTGCCTGAATACGAGCTTTATGCATTTTTTTCTCGGATTAAGCATTTGTACTTTTTCTTATTTACAGAGCACCTAGACCTGCTTTATAATAAAAAAAAACAAATAAAAACCGGAAATCTCAAGTTTTACAATACTGGACCTTTAAAGAAAAATTGCTATAGATATTTATGACACCCATAGAATGAATTATTGTGTTTATGATGAGTGCATAATAAATGAAAATAACAAAAACAAAATAACAACAATAAAAAGAATGTCATTATCCAAATGAAATATGAAGTCAGAAGAGAAAAACTATGAACTTTGGACAGCCTATGAACTTTTGAACTCCTGTGCTACATTAAACAGTAGTATGTTTGAATTATTTACATTGTGTCTATGTGATAAAGTAGTTAACCCTTACAATCAAGATAATTATTTTTTATGAAAAGGGAATATATTTTTGTATTATCCATCACATGGCGTCCTTTATTTTTTTTTTACGTCTTTTAAGAGTTTGGGATTACTACTTTATAGATATTATAAGAGTGTTTTTTAATAACGTCTCCGCCTCTGGATGTTTTTGGGTCAGAGAGAGTTTACTGCAACTACAACAGGCAGGGCGGAACTGCTGTTTGCAGTATGTCGAAGGAAGACGGACAGTCAGCCAGAGTTACAGCTTAACTAAACAGCGAAGTAAGTAGTTAAAATGCCAGTGCGCTAGGCTAAAGCCCCACGGTTTTTGTTGCGACATACGCGGATACCGTCGCGGCTTGTTTCTGCGTGCTTTGGAGGTGTTTGAACTTCCCTCACATTCTCCCCCAACGTATTTTCACGAAGGGAGGCGGCGGCGGAGCGCTCGGCGGCCATCTTTGGACCTGCCTGGGAGTGGGATCCGACTATTCTGGCACCCCAGTTACTTCGAGGGTGGGGATTTTTTAAACCTACAATAATTCACAAATCTGCGCGTTATAATCGACTGACAGCGTTGGGAGCCGCAAGGATTTAGCGCACGAAATCACCGCGCCGGGGATGAAACGGGAAGGACACTTTTATAATCCCAAACTGTTTTGAATTAACACGACAGTCTCTACAGTGCTGGCCTGTCAGGAGAGGGTGAGTTCAAGCTAGCTGGCTAAGCTAACTTAGCAAACATCACATAGGTTAGCCTGCTAATTTAGCAATTTCTCGTAAATGACTCTTAAAGTTTGTTTAAATCCACATCATTCGGTTAGTTCATACACTGCTCCCGTTGTAAATACGTCGTGAATGTTGCTGGGAGTGTTTGATCATATGACACGTAACTTAGCTTAGCTAAGTTTGGTGTGTAGCTAACATTAACAGTCAACGTTGGCTAGTTTTTGGGAGCTCATGAAACCTCCTGATTTTGTTTGCGTACGCTTGAGAGCGTTGTTGGGGCTTTACATTTTGGGCTTTGTTGGTTTCATTTACTTGTGTGACAATTGAGACAGCTGTTGGAAAGTGACAACTTTAAGAAAATCCCACTAAGCGCTCTCTCTAATTCCACTTGTGTTGCAACTTCAGTGAGGTATTACCTAGCCACAGGTAACTCAGGATGTAACGCAGCAGCTAAGGCTGGGCCACTTGTTTACCTCAAACAAGACAGTTTGGGGCAAACTGTAGTCATTTGATAGTGGTTGACGTTTTTCAGAGCAATAACGCTACTATAAACTACCTATTCTGACAGACATCAATTGCCATCATACTCAAGTGACTGCAGTCTAGGCCTGTACATAGACATATTTCTTACGTTTGTGTTCTCTGACATGGGTGGTACTAATAGATAAAGCAACGCTGATGGTGTGATACAGTGTTTGTGTGTGTGTTAGCTATTGATTGGAGTGCCAAAAGGCAATTACTTATGAATAAAAAAAATGTAAAGATAAATTAACTGTATGGTATCAAAGCTTTCAAAACTTGGACTATTGGAGTATTTTGATTTTCTCAGTGTTTACATAGCGCCTACACTTGCTTTATAATAATCTTATGATGAAAAAAGATATGATACTAATGACACCAGGAGAATGATTTATTGTGTTCGTTATGACGACCTAAGCCAAAAATGTCCACTTGTGCATATGAAATAAATAGCCAGTAACATAACAATAATATTAAAGAGCATCACTGGCAGAATTCCATGAAATATATGAAGTCAGAAGGGAAAAATAATTGATTTGGGCACTCTATGAACTCCCATGATACCTTAAACAGATCACTAGTAGGTCGCTGAAATCCTTTCAAGACGCCTATGTTATAAAGTAGTTAACTCCAAGGATCAAAATCTGAATTTTGTATTGAAAGGAAATATATTTTTTTGTGATATTTTCCATGGTGCAGTCATTTAACTCAGAAACAAATAGCCTATAGGGAAATACTATATCAGAAATTATTTTGTTTATTCTATTTAAGGGATTACAATTTACTCCACTTTATTATAGGCAGTGTATTTTTTTAATAATAATAACTAAACACTGGTGGTGTAATAATGTTTTTTTGCGTGTATTTTGGATTGAAGTGCCAAAAGGAAATGACTTAAACCTAAACTGAGTAATGATTTCTCAAATGTTGCATTTTGTCAAGATAAATGAACTGTATGGCATCAAAGCTTTTTAAACTTTAATCTACAGAGTCTGCAATGGCAACGCATGTCCGCAAGCATGCCATTGCTGTCGAGTCAAGAAAGACAGATAATCACTAGTCAAAATGCTCACCAGGGCCCCTTCCTACCTCCCTATAGCTGTGCGAACAGGAAATGCTGAGAAATGCAGCGCAGTGAGGGCATACATTGGGAATTCCAGCCCTCCAGCTTTGTTGTCCTGTCCTGCTGCATTCTTGTGCATATGTGTGTGCTAGTTGGAACGCAAGGGTGTTTTATGAAGGTATCAGTTATCATCACTCACTTTTGGGCTCATGTGTCCATGGTTGAAAATGCCATCATGGGATATGACAACAAAGCTCATTCATGAGCAACAATGTAGTAATGAACAATGGCAATAAAGAGGCACAGTCCGACATGGTAATGAGGCTTTATTTCAGGGCCGTGGCTGCATCTGTGTGGAATAGTGAGTTGTTCAGTGTTGTTGTGAGACAAAAGATGTCTGCTTGAACTGGGGGCTGTGTCTCTCAGGCTGGGAAAGAAGTCTTGTGACTCTAGCGTCAGCTCTGCATCTGTTTGCAGCTGATCATCTGAGCCGCATGGACTCAGTAAACTTTCCTCAGTGATCTTTTACTGTCTACATCTGTATTACAGCAGTGAAGCTGTATAAAGAACAATTTAATTGGCAGAAAATACTTAAAACGTTAAGTCTGGGAGAGGAGATGTGGACCTATGCTATATCCTGTCCATTTCTGTCATTTTTAAGGGTGAAAAAAAACAAAAAACAAAAAAAACATCCACAGTTCCCAGTGGTATCTGGCCATGTTTTCTTGGTTTTATATGCTGAAAGTTTGAGCTGATGTTACTCCACACAGCTTCTGTGGACATTTTCAGTATTTTTTACATTTAGTGAAAAATGGTTGACAATGACAACTCTTTCCAGTTCGGATTATGGATTATCCTGCATACCCAGGGTGTTGTAAATGGTTTATTATTTGGTTTATTAACTTTTTCAACAACATGAGCCCAACAAACAAATTATTAAACCTGCTTTGTGTTGGTATGTTGCAGCTGTGAATATAAAAAAAATAGGACAATTAAAACCAGCACACAAAGCTAGAGAACCACCATAGATAATTGGGAATAGGTGTTTTGTAATTTTAGTGAATGGATCCTTTAATCACTTGCAGGAAGGTTATATGGGCAATGTTTGGCATGTTTGAGAGCGTGTGTTTGCCAAGTACTTACAGGTTTAACAAGTAGTCCTATCACTGGAATGCTTTGTTTCACTTCAGGCATCCATCTCACAGTGAAGCAGCGTGTTGTTACCTCGGTTTCTTTTGTTCCAGCTGGAAATTGTCTTCTGCGAGACAATTCTTTGTATTCTCCTCACATCTGTCTGTCTACATACCAGTCACTGAAGGTGTGAGATCTGTTTGTCAGGACACAGCCCACTGATTTCCTTACCGTGGTTGCTGTTACTATGGAAACAGGAGACTTATCTCTTGCTACCTCAGGAATTCTGACTGGCCATTCTCCACATTTGCACCTGGCATCATGGTTCAGTTCATTTTTAGCGTCAGCTTCTCTCACTCAGGTTAATAGGCTCTGTGAGAGCGGTGGGATGTGTCACTTTCCTGTTGCGTCACAATGCCTCCCACTGTGACACAAAGCATTATTAATATTGTAGCATAGCATCATCAATGTAAAGCAACTTATTAGTCAGATAGAGAATGTGTATACTTAATCTAAACATCCAAGTTAACTCTTAACCCACTTTCGGAGTGCCCTGTGATTTAAACTGGGGACACATGAATACATCAGGTTATACCAGTCTGTTGTGTTTCTTTCAGAGCACTCATTCTCCTTTTTCCTTCTCCTTTTAGCTCTGAACACATATGAGACCACTGTCCTGCAGATGAGCCATCAGTGGGGGCTTTCAAGTCGCTGTCGCAGACCCAGATAGTTCCTGGCGGCAGCGGCATTGCCCCCCAACTCCCCACTATGCCCAACAGCAGTCGGGCGGGGAGCCTGAAGGACCCCGAAATCGCTGAGCTCTTCTTCAAGGAGGACCCAGAAAAGCTCTACTCAGATCTGCGAGAGATCGGACATGGCAGCTTTGGTGCTGTATATTTTGTGAGTATTTCATGATTTAAAGCTGTGGTCCAAGCCTCAAGCCATGTTCAGTCTGACATCAGAGTTACCGCACCTGCATGTGAGTCTGGAGTCTGACCAACGGCATAATTCAGTTATTTACCTCAAAATCATTGTCACAGTTTTAACAAATAATGCTGCAGTGGTAACTTTCTAGAAAATCATGTCTCATAGTGCTTTTAACTGCAAACAAATAATAAATAAATGCAGTGTTTCAGCATACACTGACCAAGCTTGAAGATTGAGGCTTAGTAGCCTTGAGGGTCATTGGGATGATATTGATAAATTGTTCTGTTTTGTTTCAGTATTCAGCAATTAGGGAGCATTGTTCTATCAACCACAAAGACCATTATATATGTTTAAACCTTACACAATATTTCACTGTACGTAGTCTACATATAGTGAATTTGAATGAAGATCATGCTTTTTAGTCTCAAATGCACATTGTGTTGTCATGATGACAGACTTAATTTAAGCTTTACAGACAAAAAAAAGATCATAGATGATGTCATATATTTTTTAAGTCTTTTACTATAGCTCATGTAGCCTAACTAAATGAAAACTTCAACATCATTGACAACGTTAATCAAAGTAAAGATGATCATCTCACCCATATGTGATATGCTTGTCACTCAGGCACGGGATGTGCGGACAAATGAGGTGGTGGCCATCAAGAAGATGTCTTACAGTGGAAAGCAGTCCACTGAGGTATGATGGCTCACACAAACATAATTTTAATAGACAGTCTTCACTGCAATTCTTATTTTTTTTGTTGTTATTGACCTCAAATTTGTATACTTTTCATAGAAATGGCAAGACATAATCAAGGAGGTGAAATTCCTGCAGAGAATACAACACCCGAACAGCATCGAGTACAAAGGATGTTACCTGCGAGAGCACACTGCCTGGGTAAGATTCACCATGAGAGTCAGTGATGATGACTAAAGTGCATTAACCACTGCTTATTAATGAGGGAATAAACACATTAACATGTTCCTCTTCGTTTCTTTACTTGATTGCAGCTGGTAATGGAGTATTGTCTGGGCTCTGCTTCAGATTTGTTAGAAGGTGAGTTATATGAGGCTGCACGACTACAAACAGAGAATGTAGTCTAGCTTTTCAAGTTTATCCTTATGACCTTTTTCTGAAAATACATCCCTGTTGGTGAATGTATCCCTTTACAGTTCACAAGAAACCTTTGCAAGAGGTTGAAATAGCTGCAATTACCCATGGTGCTCTTCAAGGGTTGGCTTATCTTCACTCCCACAACATGATTCACCGGTGAGTGTTTCAAGCGGTTGGGAGCATGCTGGACATGATGCCCTCTGGCGTTGTGTCTGCTGTGTGAAGCTGCAATCATTTCCTCTTCTTTGTTTGACAGAGATATCAAGGCAGGAAACATCTTACTGACGGAGCCGGGGCAGGTGAAACTGGCAGATTTTGGTTCTGCCTCCATTGCCTGTCCTGCCAACTCCTTTGTTGGGACTCCATATTGGTACGCTACAAAACATGCCTATTATCTGTATTTGCAGATTTGTTATCAATTAGCTGTTTACATGTTTTAGTTGTACTGAATGTGTTTGTTTTTGCAGGATGGCTCCAGAGGTAATTTTAGCTATGGACGAAGGCCAGTACGATGGAAAGGTGGACATTTGGTCTCTGGGAATAACCTGCGTTGAATTAGGTACGGCCACTATTATTGATTCTCATCTGAGGTTTAGATTACATTTCTTGTCACACTGCTTGAACCAACACTATTCTCCTTTACTCTTTCATAAACATCACATTACCAGCATTAATTTGGCTTAACAGAGAATAATGTTGTTCTTTCTTCCTTTTATAATTTTCTTTGCAACATCTGACTCCTTGCTGTAATCTGCCACTTGGTTTGCAGCTGAGAGGAAGCCTCCACTGTTCAACATGAATGCAATGAGTGCCTTATACCATATAGCACAGAATGAGAGCCCCACACTGCAGTCCAGTGAATGGTGAGTTTAAATTTGAATAACAGCTGCTGTATTGTTTCTTAAACTAAATCCATAAAAAATACTAAAACTCTTTCCTTTTTTCTCATTTCATCTCTAAACTTTAGGACTGATTATTTCAGAAACTTTGTAGATTCTTGCCTTCAGAAATTTCCCCAGGATAGGCCCAACTCTGAGGAGCTCTTAAAGGTAAGAATTTGAAAAATGGCTATGACGGATTATGTTTTAGTCTTAATCTTAAAACCTAATTAGAAGTCCGGATTTTAATGCAAGTGGTCTTCTCTTTGTTCATCTGCAGCATGCATTTGTCCAACGTGAGCGTCCAGAATCAGTTCTAATAGACCTGATCAGTCGGACTAAGGACGCTGTGAGGGAGCTTGACAATCTGCAGTATCGCAAGATGAAGAAGATCTTGTTTCAGGAAGCCCACAACGGCCCGACAACAGAGGCACAAGATGAAGAGGAGGTCTGTCATGTAACTATATCAACCTCTGCTAGCTTTCATTTCTCATTCTATCATCTCTGTCATCGAATGTTTTTTGAAAGCTTGGTTGTAACCCTTTTACTGTCTGCTGTGTAATCTTTAGGAGCCAGAACACAGCGTTGGTAGGACGGGTACAGTGAACAGCGTGGGGAGCAACCAATCCATACCCAGTATGTCAATCAGTGCCAGTTCCCAGAGCAGCTCTGTCAACAGTCTAACAGATGCAGGCGATGACAAGAGTGAGGTGGACATTGAAGGAGACCACACAGTCATGTCCAACAGCTCTGTGATACACCTCAAACCGGTAAGAATTTCCGCTAATTTGTCAAATAGATAATAGTAATCGTAATAGTATTACACAATCCTCTTTGCATATGTAGCATGACTTAATCTTGATTGCTTTGCAGCATGTTGTTCTGCTGTTTACATGTTCTGTGCATTTTTTCCTTCCTTTCAGGAGGAAGAGACGTATAACGAAGAGTCGGAGCCTAACACCCGGCCAACTGAGCAACAGTCCCCGCCTGCACACACTCCACGGCCAAAACGGAACCGCGAACACTTTGCTACGATACGCACAGCCTCAGTGGTAAAAACACAGTTATTGAATTTACTGAGAAAATAAGAAGATTGTTAAAATGACAGTATGAATGCTTGTATAGCTGCTAGACATTTTCCACATCCAAGGGGTGTTCAAAGGCAAAAATCTCTCGACATTTTGTCCTCGTCATCATTGAACACTTTTGCTTTAAGGCTAGAAAGTAGTGATTTTATATGTAATCAAAAGCAGAGCCGTGATCCAGCTTGAAATTTACACCCTTAGATATGCACTTTACATAATAATAATTGTCTATTTTCTCTATATTGTCTTTATGACCTCACTTTTATATGATACATATGGAAGCCTCACTTACATACTGGTCTCTCAAATGTCTTCCTTCTTGTGTTTTCCAGCTCACTCGCCAGATCAAGGAGCATGAGCAGGATTCTGAGTTACGGGAGCAGATATTGGGCTATAAGCGCATGAGGCGGCAGCACCAGAAACAGCTGATGGCTCTGGAAAACAAGCTGAAGGCTGAGATGGATGAGCACAGACTCCGCCTGGACAAGGAGCTGGAGAACCAGAGGAATAGCTTCTCCCAGGAGATGGAGAAACTGATCAAGAAGCACCAGGGGTCTATGGAGAAAGATGTACGCTTCCATCTTGTTATTGTGTTCAGATTTACTATCGATGGTTAATACTTTACATGGAATAAACTGATTATGTGCATTTCTCCATTAGGCAAAAACTTTTTCCAATGACGAAAAGAAGTTCCAACAACATATTCAGAGTCAGCAAAAGAAAGAACTCAACAGCTTCCTTGAATCGCAGAAACGAGAGTATAAACTTCGCAAGGAACAACTCAAAGAGGTGGGGATCCTCAAAACTGTCAGTTTACTTAATGCCAGGAAATGGACATCAATCAGTACCTGAATTGCTTTCTTTCGTTTAGGAGTTGAATGAAAATCAGTCAACACCCAAGAAAGAAAAGCAGGAGTGGTTGGCCAAGCAGAAGGAGAACTTCCAACACTTCCAAGCTGAGGAAGAGGCCAACCTGCAGCGCAGACAGAGGCAGTATCTGGACCTGGAGTGCCGCAGGTTCAAACGGAGGATTTTGATCGCTCGCCACAATATTGAACAGGACTTAGTGCGTGAGGTACGCTCTCTGTTTCCTACTTACATTGTTCTTCTGGTTTTCATTTCAAATGTTACACATATTAATCAGTCGATTAACAAACTAAAATTGAGTTGTCTTTGGTGCATGACAGTCTCATCTCTTTGTCTCTCCATGTGCACATAATTAGGAGCTAAACAAGCGTCAGACCCAGAAGGACTTGGAACACGCCATGCTTCTCCGGCACCATGAGGCCATGCAAGAACTGGAGTTCCGCCAGCTCAACACCATCCAAAGGACGAGGGCTGAGCTCATCCGCCTGCAGCACCAGACGGAGCTCACCAATCAGCAGGAGTACAACAAGAGGAGGGAGAGGGAACTTCGACGCAAACACGTTATGGAGGTTCGCCAGCAGCCCAAGAGCCTCAAGGTGAGAACTCAGTCCGTGAGCATGCAGGTCCATTGGCTATTCAGTAGATCCTCTAATTTCAATAATAATCGAGTGCGGCTCTGGGTCGGATCTGTTTAACATGCAATTGACTATTTGAGGCATATGAGGAAGATTTTTTCGTCTTGAATAAGCCAAGGGGCTGCATCAGTCATGAGTGTGGTGCTTTTACTGCTCTTGGTTGATTTGAAATGCAAAGAAGTCTCCTGTACACTGTCTTACTTGCAAGACATATATTCTAATGTTTTGGGTGCTAGAGCTTCATCAGACAAAAATGCCTTAAACGTTTTGACTATTTTCAATCTACTCATCCTTCTCCTACACACCTGTCAATGAAAAAACAAATGTGCAAGGTTTTCCCTGTTTTAGTTGATTTAAAATGGAATTGAGGAACAGAAGCTGACGCATGTTCCTTATTCATGTAAAGCCTTTTGGCTGTACTTCACTGGTCTGAGCCCAAAAATCTTGTGATTATACGCACATTATGTAGATAACAAGCTGTGTTTCTGTGTTGTCTTAGTGTTGCTTTAGAAAAAACTAAATAAATGATTTGATATTTTTCTCTATAACAAAGTCCAAAGAGCTACAGATCAAGAAGCAGTTCCAGGACACATGTAAGATCCAGACCAGGCAGTACAAAGCACTGAGGAACCATCTGTTGGAGACGACACCAAAGTCAGAGCACAAGGCTGTCCTTAAACGGCTGAAGCAGGAGCAGCACCGCAAACTTGCCATCTTGGCAGAGCAGTACGACCACTCCATCAATGAGATGCTTTCCACTCAGGCGGTGAGTCTGGGAATGCTAGGAATGCTGAATCCAAAAATTGCAAAATAGGACCATGAACGTGCCACACAGTTTCACATTTTGACACCTTTTTTTGAAGACGAGTCCAAATTAGTTATGGTTGTGGGTATGTACTTTACTCGCTGGATCCTGATCCTGATCTTCTCTCTGTCTGCAGCTTCGGCTGGATGAGACTCAGGAGGCTCAGTGCCAAGGCCTACGAATGCAGCTTCAGCAGGAGCTGGAGCTTCTCAACGCCTACCAGAGCAAGATCAAGATGCAGACGGATGCCCAGCACGACCGCGAGAGGAAGGACCTGGAGCAGAGGGTGTCACTCCGGAGGGCCCTGCTGGAACAGAAGGTTCTCCTCTCTAAAAACATTATTGTCTGACTCAGTGGTTATTGGCAAGATTTGAGTTTGAGTCTAATTTACAAGCCCAGCACCCTAATGCCTCACGTGATTTCATGTTTTACATGAGGTCAGTGGACAGTGTATGTACTAATAAAAATAAGAAAGGTGTCATATGTCCCTTATGGGTGCAACAACTATAACATGTATACATGTCTACAGTGTATTCAAAATATGCGCCTCAATTTATTACTGCAGTGTCTGACAAGCATCCTCTTGCCTGTTTACGGTCAGCTCTTAGCCAACAGTTTGCAAGGCTGGGTTGAAATAAATGCTCAAACGAAAAAAAAGAAACATGTCTGTTTTTAAACATTATAAAAGACTTGGATATCAACAGGTTTTTGGATAGGTGCAAAGATCACAATGTCATCCTTTTTAAGAAGGTTGGTAAAAGAAGAAAAGAGGAAACGTACATATGCATAGAATGCAAAGTGGTTCAGCAGGCTCCAGCAGTTCCAGTTTTCCATAGTGACTATAATTGAAGTATGCATGACTGCATAAAAACAGGAATACTAGTGGAATATTAGTTTTCATAAGCCATATGGACAGC
>CAFUXE010000463.1:610921-651018 GCA_903364295.1 Serranus cabrilla
GTCCTTGCAGAATGAACGCTTGGAGCGAATCCGGAGCCTGCTGGAACGTCAAGCCCGAGAGGTTGAGGCCTTCGACTCAGAGAGTATGCGCCTGGGCTTCAGCAACATGGTGCTATCAAACCTCTCCCCAGAGACCCTCAACTATAGCTTTCCCGGGGCTCCAGCGAGTTGGAGTCTCCATCAGCAACAGCACCCATCTGGGAGCTCTCAAGGGTCACCCTGGGGCAGTGGCGGTCCCGGCGCGGGGTCAAGCCACCACGGCAGCCATCACCACTATCACTCCAGTCCAGGAGGGGCGCCGATGCAGCAAGGCTGGGGGCAGAGCATGCAGGGAGGAGGGGCGCCATCACCTTGGGGCCATCCATCAGCAGCATCCCTGGTGTCCCGCAGCAGTGGAGGTGTACAGAACAGCCCCCAAGCAATGGGGAGGACACCCTCAGGAGGGCGCAGTGAGCAGAGCATGAGCAGGAGTACCAGTGTCACCTCTCAAATATCCAACGGGTCACACCTCTCCTACACATAGATCCCCGGGAGTCCGAATTTGAGCGTGGAGATGTAGAATCCAACAAACACAGCAGGACCGAGTCTGCGACACTCCCCCCTCCCTGTGTACAGATGTGGATGTGCGATGAAATAAATGTTGCTCAGGTCAAAAGGGCTGGAAGAAATGCAGCCCGTCCTCACGGCAGTTTATCGGCACACATACAGATCCTTAAATTTATGTTACATAAGCAATTTGAGTGTCAACACATAATACTCCCATTTGTTTTTATTTACAGCTCTCTCCTGCGGTATTTTTAAAACGTATGTTTTGTGCTATTCACAGCCATTGCTCTCATTTTGCACATGAAACACTGTTAAAAAGCCTTTGACACGTGTTAACTATGTCCTTAGAAATGTGGTATCAAACAATCACAGTAACTGATTTAATTTAGGACCCCCCTCTCTTTCATTTTACTGATTCATATTCAGTTATACACTGGTCGATTCTCTGACAGTGGTTTAAAAACGCAGCAGACCAAACTAAAGATGCTTTGCTGTTGTGATACCAGCCTGCTGTAATGGTCATTGTGATAAATTAGACGCCTCCTTTTTATTCAGTAGTTTTATTTCACCTGATCAGAGCCAAATAAACTAATATTAGCTGTTTAAGGCTTATGCTACAACACTACTACAGTGCCTTTTAACCTTTGGATTATAAAAATTGGTCTCAGATGTTTATAGTTTAATATTTTAAATTTCATCATCAGTTTATAATCAGTGCCAGTGTATGTTCAGTTTTCTCAGATTTTAGTTCAAGAAGTCCCAAATACTTTTCTCAGACTATTATATTCACTGTGTATGCAGTAAAGTGGGTTTAAGTCTTATAAATGGTGAGAGATAGAAAAGTACTTGTGTATATCAGCAACTATATTTTTAGGTCTTTAGAGTGGCGGTACTCTAGGGGTTAACTTTAAAACTCCTGCGTTACAGAGAATGTTATTGTACACATTAACAGGAGGGAAAAGGTGACTCATTTGCCTTCAAAAACAATCCTAGTATTGATCTGTTGATTTTTATTAGTGCCTTTTTAAACTGCTGCCTTTTTCAAAGCACTTTATACAGCGGAAAATGTGTGAAATTAATATTTGACTTCTTTTTGCTAAGCACCTGGTGGATGAGTGTTTCATCGGTACGCATGTAGTCAGAGTCGAGCCAACCCGTGATGTGCTTTTTAGGAGCAATTTCCCAAGTAAAGACAGGATGTAATGTATGGCAACATGCAGTATGTGAGTGAAAGCATTTCCCCCTATCTGCAACTGTGACTGCAACTGTAGCTGTTGTTGGTTATCTCCTTGGGTTTATATTGAACAGAGGATGTGAGGATGCTGCAGGCGTTTTAGCTATGTTTTGGCTACAGTTTCCATTAAACAAACTGAACTGAGAGAGACTCCGTTAATTGCAGGCAGAGAGCTCAAGATAATTGTCATGACCATGACAGCAGGCTTGGCACTACCAAGAAAAACTACAACACTTCAAAAAGTAAAATGTTGGGGCCCAGTTTAGTAACACTAAAAGTATATAAGGTGCTAAGTTAGAAATGTTAAACCATCTCATCAGAACCCCAGAACAAGGGTGACTGAATGAAGCACATGCTCGCATTATGACATTGTATCATATACATGTAAATGTAAATCTGAGTTAATGCACACTCTAAAAACAGCCAAATAACAAAATAAATGTGGCAAAAAAAGCACTTAGGTATTCCTTTGATAGCTCTAGCAGTTCCTATATAATATCTGTCTCCATTTTCTCTGGTATGTGTTGAAATATAATTGGAGAAGTTGGTGCCCTTTAAACCTTTTCACAGCCTTTCTGTTCAAGTCAGGCTTTCCATTTCCACACAGAGATAGTAAAGGATATATGCTCCCTTGAATCACAAAGCTGGAGTTAAATGTTCATATGTGTATATTTTATTAAAGAAAACATTTAAAAACTAAACTCTCATTTTAAGAAAATAATTTCTAAAACTAACTTTATTTAACTTGCAGACCACACTGATGTTAGCAGACCTTTCACTCTCAAAGTGGTTTTGAGTTGTCAGCTCATTGGAAGATGTTCTTGGTTTTGTGTACACATGCGTGTATTTGCTGTCATCTCCTTTAAATGCCACTTATTTTAGTCAGATGGCCATGTCGGAAGATTATCACTGCAGGGTTTGTTTACCCCCTACTGCAAATGTTGATTAATAATTTGTCCCCATTCCACTCTGATTCAGAGCCACCTTTTCAGATGCTGGCTCTTTCTGAATGTCATACTGAGATATATTCCTTTCACATCTGAGGACACAAAAATGCTGGGGTATTTTTCTTAAATAGGTGGGATGTTAAGTTTCCACACGTGTATATATCCTATCCTTGAAAGTATGCATAATATCAAGTTACTTATGGTTTGGTCCCAAAACTCTTAATTTTTTTTCCTTTTTTTTTTTACTGCCGAGTGACTAGTTCCAGCTACTGTAACACAGCAGGTTATATTCATCACTTCTTTTCTGATTTATTCATATTTGGAAAATGAAAGGGGAATGTATTTATCATGATCATAATCTTACATTAGGTCAAAAGCCAAGAGTTTGAATGTCAGGCCAATCAAACCTCACATACATGCCAACCTTAAGTTTGTATGCACAACTTTTGCTCACTTTAATGTCAATGTTGTGTGTGAGGGAGTCTGGATATTATTGTCAATCATTGTCACTCATGAGACCTCTCCACAAACCTGGATTTTATATTTTATTTTTTTCTTTTCTAACTTTGATGTCAAATTTTGTCCTACTGACTGAAAGCTTATGGGATACCGAATGAGAATTGGCAACAAAGAAATGGCGATCCTTTCTATGGTCAAACACTGTGCCATACCTGAGTTGCCAAGCCCAGATACCACTGCATTGTCTCATCTCCATGGTTTAACCTATCAGTGGGTTGACGGCATGAAATGTATGAAACATAAAAACAAGTTGGTTCTGGTCTAGTGGCCAAAGTAAAAAAGAAAAAAAGGCTTGAAAAGATGACGTGGTGACAGGCAAATTATGAAAAGAGATGCATTTCTTTGAAGATGTCAGTATTCTTCTTTGGCACATTACCACTACAACTCATAACCTGTATTAAAATGTATAGATGGTGGAACTTGTTATTGAATGTCAGAGAGATTATGAAGATACTACATAAGAGATGGTAAAGTACTAAAAGTGGATTTAAATTGTGTAAAAAGAGTCATAAAACAGAATAAAAATAGGATCAAATTTACTATTTTGTTTGTATTATATTTACCATTGTGTTGGCAGAGGGATATTGAACAGAAATCAGCTGTAATAAAGTAATTTTAGTATAACTGGCCTTGTGTTTTTATTTATCTATTCGTTTATTGTACTATAGATAGATAGATACTTGTGATATTGTGCAATAGGGAATTGTCTGGCTCCAAGCCACTGCATTACACAACACACTTGCAAACAACGTGACAGTGCAAAAAAAACAACATGCATACATACATTCTGATAGATAAAGGTTCTTAAATTTACATGTGTGTAAGACAGTTAAATAAGAATAAGAAAAGTAAGTATGCAACTCTAGGTTGCTATAGTTTGGCACTACATGACAGTACTGTGACACAATTAAAAAAGGCTTTACTGTCATGAAAGTTCAGAGAACAATGTAGCCAAAGTGTCAAAATATATTTTTTTCTGGATACTGTGACATTATACAGTTATAGTGTTATAAACATTAACATTTATTCATGCGAATTGTACAAAACAGTTTATCCTAGGCAGTTTTTGTTTTTTTTGCAGTAATGTTGCATATTATAGGTATGTAACAATACACAATATAATACTAATATTACTTCTATGATCCTGCAGGAAAGGTCTGACAGGACCCCTTAAGGTCCGCGGACCACAGTTTGGGAATCAATAAGCCAATCACTGGTCCCAGAAGCGGAAACGCATGCAACGTGATATCTGACGAGAATTGTAAACAAGCGTGAATGTTTTGCTAGCCTGGAAAGGGAATGCTCTTACAGGAGTCTCTTACTTGAGTGAGTAAATTGTCTTAAAACACGAATCATTGTTTATTTACTGACCATTTTACCCCGTTAACGACACGGATATGTGACAAATATAACTCAAAGTGAGTTTCTAAAACAAAGTTCCAGTTTGTTCCTGTCGTGTTTCAATACAAAATCCTTGCATTGGCGATCCGTTGATTAACGTTACGTTAAAATGTAACGCTAAACTTTAGCTAATGTTTGAGTGGAAATGCACGTTAATTAATCGTTAACTGACATAACTAGCTACACAAACAACAGGGTTTAAAACAAGTAGCTAGTTAGCTAGGCTAAGCTAAAGCTTCTATAACGGTATTAGCTGCCGAGCTAGCCACAGTTATTATCTCTAACGCTAAAGTAACATTATATAACTTAAATAAGTCCTGCATCGAGGATATCGACCACAACTTATAATAGCGATTCACGACTTTAAGGAGCAATGCTTTCGTTGACATTACTTTAGCTAACGCGGCTAACTATAATGTAGAGTAAAATGCATAGCTAGTAGCTAAAAAGCTAATATAAACATTTAACCCTAGTGTTAGCTGAAATATTTGTGCTAACTTTAGCCTTAACAGTAAGACAAAAAAGGAAAAAGGTGAGAGGTTGGCGTATGAATAGGAGGCATCATTATTTCAATCTTATTGGTAATGTTCAAGTCATCTTTTACACTTTATTGTTGTGTCATGTACAAGTAATATGCAAAGCCCAAATGGGCTTACAAGACCAAGACAAGTTAGCAAAAGGAGAGCAGAAACCAGAGTAGCAACATTACGCACAATACAAAAGAAATTAAGCTTTAGAAACAGAGAAGGCAAACTTACAAGCATCAAAATAAACAACCATTTCATTCTCTCATCGTCAGTGCACCAAAACACCTCTAGGTTTGAACAATCATTTAATTAAATATGGCTGTTCTTAAGTGAGCATAATAAGAACGAAAAAGGAAGAAAATGTGATTCGTTCTGAACCTCATTTACAGAGTTCACACACCCTTTTGTTGTCGTGGATGCTTTTAAATCTGCTAACTTCAACGGCCAGAGGAAGGATTCATGTTTTCAGATGTGCAACTAAATTTTGGCTCCTTGATAAATTGGTGATAACATAAGGTTTAGTACTTTTGCTTGATTTTAATGTATTTTTGTAGTTTGGGTTTTAATTGGATATCCTAAGACAAATTTTCTTCAAATCTAGCAAATAACTTTGCATGATAGGGTCAATTGGAAGGTTTTGATTTGGAATACATCAATACAAGTATTCTATTATAATCTGGACACATTAAGAAAACAGTATCATATGTCACAGGGCACCACCAAAAAAGGACCAAACGTATAAACTCTTGTTTTGGCTTACATTATTATGCTCAATTCTATAATATGTTTTATGAGTTATCTAAGTGCATCCTGGCAGTATTTTGTCAAATACTATAGATTGTTTTAAATAAAACATATAAGAGACGGATCAGCATTAACGAATTATAATGTAAGAATAATGATGTTGAAAATATGTGCTTTATAAGCTAATAATGTCAGAAAAGCAACACCAATACATTTACTTGCCAAATGTACAATGCACATACGACTTGATCTGTAAAAAGGTTGTGACAGAAAAAACTGCATGGCAAATCCAAATTAATACTTTTCTAGTGTCAGTTTACTTATGATCTTAGCAATTTAAGTCATTACTTTTTTCCACGGTTTCTGATGTCCTCACAGAGCTCCAGGATGTTGTGTGAAGTCCTGCTGTCATCACTATGGTTCATGTTTGTTATCTTCTGGGTTGAGACGATAAGCGTCTGGCTGTTTCTGTCCATGTTCTACCAGGACCGCGCTTTTTACCACTGGGGAGATGGGTGAGACTTGTTCACTTCTTTATATACATCATCTGCTCATTATAGTTTGTCATTAGTAAACAAAAACTCACTGTATATGCTATCATTTACAGCTTCTTATTCTAATCTAGTTTTGTGATTATTTGTTTAAATTTTGCTTCACTAAATATCACTTTTTGATGTTACTTTTATGGATTTTCCCCACAAGTATAATATTGTTTCATCAAGTTGCAGGTTACTGAGCCAGTTAATAACCAGCTTTGCGATGCCAGTTGGTAGGCTCCTTGAGGCCACTAATGAAGCCAAAAAAGGCCCAGATTAAGTTAACTTGCTTTGTGGCACAGGTCCCCAGATCTATCACTTTATTTTCCCCACCAGCTCTTATATAACTTGAAAGCAGAGGGAGAGAAGAGAGGTTGGAATGACATGCGTTAAAATGTCATCTGCATTTTCTTGATAGGACCCAAATTTAGACCTTAAGAGTCTTCAAGCCCTTCCTGAACCAATGGGCGGAAAAACACTTGAGACCTAATGGACAATGTCCATTATGGAGTCAGTGTTGAGCGTACTCAGTTCATGGGTTAGTGAACATTGTGTTTTAATAGAACTATTCTTTTTATGTTGCAGGGTATTTGCAGAAGATCCTGGACAGATGATATACATGTTGAGCAGGCAAGGACTTTATCCTGATTCATTGAGATTATAACAATCTGAAAAAATGAGCCGTGTGTATTTGTGTGCGAGGTTTAATCTCTTGTCCCTTTCCACAGAGTTGACACCCATTTGCAGACAGAGACACAGACCTGAGATGGGAAACGATCGACTGAAAGGACCGTCAGTAAAGGGCCGTTGCAGTTATGTGACTAAAGAACATGATGAAAAGCAGTAGCTGTTGTTTCTTTGCACTGACTGCCTTGCACAGTGTTGTGCACAGCCCTTGTTAACATAGATAAATGTAGGCCCACTTTTAATAATAGGTGGTGGAGAGAGTATGAGTGAAGGTGCAACGAAGATGTAGAGGGAGGCCATCCATTTGTATTACTCCCACTTATGTAACATTTCTATTTTCACTTTCAGATTTTTGGGGAAGCAGAATGAATGTAGCAGGTTTGGTTTTGGGTGTTTCTTTTAACCCCATATTCAGGCTTGTGCTGATATGGCATTTTGATCATACTGCCGTACTATGCAACTAAAGCTGTTGTTGCTGTCTGCAGCTATATTTGTGTTTTAAATGTCAGATTGCAGTAAAGCTGTTATAAATTAGGTACATGAATGTTATTGTTTTTGTGTATGTCACAACCTTCAACAAGGAGCTGAGCTAGCTTTGATTACTGGAGGAGGTGTACTTTTGTTTAGATAAAAGTCTGAACATAGTTAATGATTTGAATTCATAATTTGATCAGATTTTCCATTGCTTACAATAAGAACTGTCACCTAAAGTATATAAACACTATAGAAACAACATTATTTGATCTTAAAGGTTTATTATAAAGCTTGAAAATAACTTTGTCCACTTTCGACCACAACTTGTGGCCTTTATCTGCAGATCGATTTTGCTCAGTTGTCATGTATCTTTCTCCAGATATACTGCTTGTTAAATTATTTGGATTACATTCATTCTGAAGAAGTCACTTGATAACTGGGCCATCTCCATGGATATTTAAAAGCTCAATCTGCTCTTAAAGATCACAAGATAGGACCAAAAGCCCTGGAAGTGGACCTTGTGATTTCTTTTGGTCAAAAAGGAGAAAATGTAATTTGTGTGTGTCAAAACAGGAAAATAATGTTGGGGAGAGTCAACCTCGTGATATTAAATCCTATCTCAGAGCAATATGTCAGTGTTATATCAAGTAAATTAAATAAACAAGAAATTATACCTTTTAAAAGGTACATTTTTTTTTGCAAACCTGTGAGATTATTGGTCTGCCAAGACATTTTTTTGCTTTTGAACAAAACCAGCAGATAGTTTTGGTCTCTTTTGAGACAAAGGATGTCAGTGTTGTTTTGTATCAATATGCTAAATGAATTAAAGTATTTTTAAGTGCATTTTTTGATGAGTGTCCTACATTATAAAAAGTAATACTTCACATGCCAGGGCAGCAGGGGTCGCTCACAATAAAAACAAATCCTGCTCTGAGCCCGATGTACCACCGGTTCTCTATCCTATCCTGCCGGGTCGACAAGAAAAATGCCGTACACATTCTGATTAAAGTTAGATTTAATAGTTGCATGTAGTTTTACTTGTATCAAGGACTTCGCTCGTTATTGGGCGGTTTTGTTGATTATTTGTACAAACAAATACCGTTGCTTTTAGTTGTGAGCAGTTTGTCAAAACATGGCTCCAACCATACAGACACAATCTCAACGAGAAGACGGCCACAGGTAAGTTAATTAAAATTATTTTGGGTTGTTGAAATAGCTGATTGTCCATATTGACTGTTTGGTTTAATCTTAAATATATCGAGATAATACTAACGCCGTTATAAGTCCTCAAAAGCAGCGTACTAGGTTGCTCACTTCTCAGTTTACAACCGTTGCTAACAATGCTAGTTAGCCAGCTGAAGTAATGTCAAGTTAACTTATGCTAACCTGCTAGCTAAGCTAATTTAGCGCGCAAACCTTAATATTTGGCGTTCATTATCTAACTTAGAGACGTATATTTGGTCTGTCCAGACAGTCGTACTCGTAGTTACCTAACGTTGAGGCAAACCAATTGGATAGAATTTTGTTAATGATAGCTGAACGTTAAGATAGCTGCGGTTAGCAAGTGCTAATGCTATCACTAAAGTAGCAACACTCGGCAAAACAGAATTGTGTTGATAAGCTAGATTGTACAGTTTAGATATTATGTACCTAAAATAAGTAAATTGCCGTAATAAGTAAAACACGATTTTAAATAGTTGTAATGCCTTGGCGTTTTTAAAACATGATACAAAAGAGTGGGATAATGAGAAATATTGATAAAGTGAACATTTGTGCAAGGAACAGTTACGGATTTTTCATTTTAAGGTTGAATTAAGACAGTGAACAGAGAGCATTTGCACCTGTGGTTCTTCCTGCTTTCAAAATGTGTGGTTTTCACACTCTATTTGCCATAAAAAATGTAAACAAAGTGTATATGCAAGCGCAATGTAAGGTGAGGGAGCTGTGATTATTGCAGTCGGGCATTTATAATAAGCTTTCACTGAAACATTTCTGTGTCACACTCAAACATTAGACTGACAAATATTTTTCTCTCTTCCAGTCGGCCGTCCTCTCACAGAACTGTTCCAGAGAGGTAAGTAGATTGATCACTGTTAAGTAGTTACTATAATAACCAATAATGTCATGTGTGCCTCTTTAAATGAAGCACTAAGGTAGGCAATTGTGTCTTGATAACCCAAACTGTGTGTGTCCTGTGCTTCGTGCCCGTGGCAGGTCAGGGGTGGTTTGCCGAGTGAAGTACTGCAACAGTCTGCCTGACATCCCCTTTGACCCAAAGTTCATCACATATCCATTTGATCAGCACAGGTAAACATCCAGCCTTTCCATCCAATGGGTACACACTGGTGAACATGGGGAGCAGCTTCACATTTGTTTTTCTGTTGTGGCAGGTTTGTACAGTATAAAGCCACTTCTCTAGAGAAACAGCACAAGCATGAGCTCCTGACTGAGCCAGATCTTGGGGTCACCATTGATCTCATAAACCCAGACACCTACCGCATAGACCCAAGTAGTAAGTATCCAGGTGTTGTTACTTGTTGCACCCTTCATTTTTATTTTTTTTATGCTTTATCAAATATCTGTGAAGACTGAACCAATCTTTTGAATTTTCAGTTCTGTTGGATCCTGCCGATGAAAAATTGCTGGAAGAGGACATCCAGGCTCCATCCAGTTCAAAGAGGTAAGACTGCTTAAAAGGTAGCTTAATATTAATGTAGAGATTTTTCTTTAAAACAGGATAAAAAAAATGTTGCAATGAATGTAAGTCCTGAAAGTTACAGTGTGCTTTGAGATTTTTTGTCCGAACATTTTCCTCTTTTTTTGTAAGGTCACAGCAGCACGCCAAAGTGGTGCCGTGGATGAGAAAGACAGAATATATTTCTACAGAGTTCAACAGATATGGTGTTTCCAATGAGAAAGTGGAAGTCAAGTAAGTTGGCTACATGTGATCACTTTGTAGTTACCTAATAGTTGAGGATATTGTGTGTGTATAACATAGACATTTTTTGTGTTCAGGATTGGTGTATCTGTTAAACAGCAGTTCACAGAAGAAGAAATCTACAAGGACAGAGACAGCCAGATTTCTGCTATTGAGAAAACATTTGAGGATGCCCAGAAATCGGTAAGTGAGCGTATAACTCATCTGCCCAAATCATCGTGGATTACATGCCTTTACATTTTAAGTGACTTAAACAAAATGAAAACATATTTTATGCAATTGAAAATATGCTACATGTAGTTGTTTCTGTTCAGATTTCACAGCACTACAGTAAACCCAGAGTTACTCCTGTGGAGATACTACCCGTGTTCCCCGACTTCAAGGTGAGCTATAATTTCACCCAGTTTATTGACTTTGAGAGATTTCAAATGACATGCCACAATACATATGAGAGCATAGTAGGAGAATTGCAGGGGAATCATGAAAAACTGAGTTTTAGATACTGCCAAACTGGCACTGAACAGATTTATATTATTTTTATTTTTCTCCAGATGTGGATCAACCCGTGTGCTCAGGTCATCTTTGACTCTGATCCTGCACCTAAAGACATATCAGGACCAGCAGGAGTGGAAATGATGTCTCAGGCCATGATCAGGTATCTGCAAAATAACTGTTGTGTAAATCTGTGTTTAAACAGTCACATTTTTGCATCAAGATTAACACAATTCGTCTCTTTAATGCAGAGGTATGATGGATGAGGAAGGAAATCAGTTTGTGGCCTACTTCCTGCCTAATGAAGACACAATTCGCAAGCGCAAGAGAGACTGTGATGAAGGCTTGGATTACATGCCTGAGGATCTGTAAGTGCAAATTTCAGAAAATCATGCATTTAAAAATCAACTTATCACTTTGCTTTGCTTGTATAACTGGAGTATTGTGTTTTTTTTCCTGTGTTTCAGGTATGATTACAAGATAGCCAGGGAGTACAACTGGAATGTCAAGAACAAAGCCAGCAAGGGTTATGAAGAGAATTACTTCTTCATCTTCAGAGACGGAGATGGTGTTTACTACAATGAGCTTGAGACAAGGTAACGTATTAATCCGAGAACAGACTTGTTCGTTGTTGCACTTCAACATGAAGAAAGGCAGAATAAGCTCACAGACAGTCCCAATGCTATAATTAGGGATGCAACGATACACAAAATTCATGGTTGGGTATGTACCTCAGTTTTTGGGTCAAAGTTTAGCACACTTGCCGTAAAAGCAAGTAACTGTTTGGGTAACAGGCAATACCGAAACGTGGAAGTAGCATATCAAACATCCTGTATCAGATGGTCCAGAAGAAATCCACAAACCGTTATGGCCCTGTCACTGTCACACATGGGAACGTTTTGGGACCGTGTCCTTGACAGCCTTTCTTCTGTCCTGCAGGGTGCGTCTGAGCAAGAGGAGAGCCAAGGCTGGAGCACAGTCGACTACAAACGCTGTGCTGGTGTGTAAGCACAGAGACATGAACGAGAAGGAACTCGAGGCCCAGGTGAGAGTACTTTCCTGCTTTGTTTTTATGTTGGACTGAATGTGTTCTTTTTATTTTGGCATTTGTTCCACTTTTTGGTCTGCACTTTGTTGCTGGTATGAGAACTTTAAATAAGATTAGTGACTGAACTATTATTGTGTTCTTATTTAACTTAATTACTTCATAAATACCTTCATTGCATTAAGGAGAATTGCTTTGTTAAAACCAAATAAGTGTTTAGATGAATTGCCATGTAGTCTGTGTTTCGACATGACTAAACTAATGACTGTAACTGTTGTAGCACTATCTATACGCTTGGATTCCTGGACAGCAGTGAGCTTATCATTCCCTTTTAATTGTGATTTTCAGGAAGCTCGTAAAGCTCAGCTGGAGAACCATGAGCCAGAAGATGAAGAGGAAGACATGGACTTGGATAAGGACTTGCAGGACTCTGGTCAGTTTTCTTTTACTTTCTACCACTGCAATTTTCATCACTTAATTTGTACTATTTGGCTATCTGTTGCATGGAAGTAATTCATTGTTATACAATACATTGTTTCTATTTCTCTTTGTGATATTTGAATTGTTTTAATCCAGGTGATGATAAAGATAAGGGCAGCGGCAGTGAGGCAGAGAACTCTGGCAGTGAATCCGAGAGGGAAGATGAAGACCGCGAACAAAGGGGAGAGGAGGAAGAAGAGGATGAGGACCGCGAGAAGCGGAGGAGGAAGCCAAGCGCTAGCGGAAGCGAGAGCGGCGAGGAGAGGACCAGAGAAATGCGAGACGAGGAAGAGATCTTCGGCAGTGATGACGACAGCGATGACAACGAGGACAACGAGGACAACGAGAACAAGAACTCGGCCAGGAGCAGCGGGGACGAGGGCAGCGGGAGTGAGGATGAAGGAGGGAACAGAGGAGGCAGCAGGAGTCGCAGCGCCTCTCCAGCACACAGCGACCGCAGCAGCGACCACTCAGAGACCCGGGCTCAGAGCGGAAGTGGCAGTGAGAGAGGCTCAGACTCCAGTGATGCCAGTGACAGTGAATAAGATCCCTGGTCTGGACAGCAAGGTGGTGGCCACCTTTCTTACCTGTAAGTTCCACTCAAAACATGGCAGTGCTCTCCTGTCACTGACCCTAATAATAGTGCAGTCTGGGGATGTAGTTTCGTGATTTCATATAAAATGCAAATTGAGCATATTATGCTCATTGCTTTTGGACTGGAGACATCTCTCTTCAACGCAGTTTTTAATTGTAGATTTCACTCTCGCACCAGTAGCTATTTGTACACCATTCCTCTGTTTTTTTGTTTGTCAGGTATTCCGTACCGGATCATGTAAAATTGTCTTTGTTGTCTCTGCTTTTGACTTGTCATTGTGTTATGGCTTTAAAAATGATAATAAATTGCAGGGGACATTTTGTAAGAAAACTGTCAAAGGTTGTTTTTGTTTCCCTCTGTAATGGAATAAGTGAACCTAGTTATTTCATAAATATATCTTATTTTACAATCACAACTAGAACAAAAATTTGAAAAAAAAAAATCAATTTAAGATTTGTTTAATTGATTACTTTAGATTTCTGATGGAAAAAAATAAGGGGTTGTTCATGTCACACAACTGGCATATCGAACTTCCTTATGCAGTAAATCATTTAATAGGAATAACATGCACAACAATTAAAATTCATGAGGAATGTTTTACAAAAAATAAAGAATTGGAAAGCATTCTTAGCGAAAAAATGCCAGCTGGTTCTTCAGCCACTCTTCTGTCAAGTCATCTGCATTTCTTGTTTCAAAGACCTGATGGAATAAAGCAGAAAATGACATATTTGAAATATGAATAATGTAAAATTTTGAAAGAAGTTCAGAGGTGTTAAGTCAGTCAGTCAACTCAAGCTAGTTGTTAATAAATTGGAAAAAAGAATGGAAACAAACAAATGACACAGAAAGTAGGAATAACCTGCTCAACAAGTTCAACTTAAAAATGCTAAGAATCGGGTCTGCTTTCAGTTTATTTGACTCTGCTGAACAACATACCTCTGAAGTTATTTTAAACTACAGGTCATAATTTGAGATAATTACCTTTGTGAGCTCTGCAGCTTGGACCAGTCGATTCTTGCTGCCTGCATACATCATCTGTTGCTCTGGCTTACACCCTGTTCAAATGAAATTGACACTTTTCAAGCGATTCTCTAATTTGACCAGTCAAACGTTCCTCAAAAAAATCCAATAAATGCGACACTGATGGCTACATTTTAATAAAGTGGATTTCTGACAAGAGGAGACATGCTAATTTGGCAGTGAAATTCTTCTATTAAGCAGAACATTAGTTTAACAAGAAAGATGACTTTGAACTTAGGACACTGTGATTACTTACCCATTGGACTGGAGAATATGAAACAAAGTGGGTAGGACACCCTCCCATCAGCATGCACATACTTGTAGCTGTAGACAATAAATGTGCACTACTGTCAAGGAATTTAACATGTTTTTTGTTTTTTTTAGAGTTAAGCGATTTGTGTAGACTAAAGGATTTTACTATGTAAGGATATCGAGGCTGCCGTTCTGGAAGTTCATCCCTCAAGTCCTCCAGTGAGATGTCCTAAAAGGCAAACTTGAGAGTAAGTGACTTTTAACGCAGATTGGACCAATAGCCCAACCCTGCAAAAAATACAAAATTTGACTTGCCTCATATTCCTCTTCAAGGATAACCAGCTGTTTCGCCATGTCGATTTTGACTAAAAAACAAAAATTATTACATTGGGTTCTGTTTTATATTTGTTGATGCACTACTACATTTATCATTAGTTTGTGATACTTACTTAGTATGGCAGCATTGGTGGTCTCTTTTCGAAATCTAAACTTTTTCAGTTTATCTTTCAGGCTTTCATCCACTTCACACACAACCAGAGAGCTTGACTGCAAAATGGCATTTAAAAAAAATATCACTTGAAATGTGGCAGTCAGAGAAATACTAGAACATCTCCGGATGCTTCTAAAAATGTATGTAGATTGATGTAAAGATAAGGCTAGAAATAGAAACAAAGAGTGGGTGTAAGAGACACCTGCTCGGTCAGATGTTGAGGTCTCTATCCACCTTGCATGGATGCATTAAACATTCATAACACTCTTCTGACATATTGAGGGCAGGAAATGTTTTTGCTGCAACATGCAAGAATGTAGCTTCCTGTGTGAAAGACTGTGGGGGATGGTGGACTCGTGGTGTCGCAATGGTAAAGTAAAAAATATATAATGCATGTGAATGACGGTTCATCAAATCCAGTAAATTTCAACAGAAAAGCAAAAATCTTTCAAGCAATTGCGTCAGTATCACCTACCATTCTCAAAAGATCTTTTGCTGCCTTCCTGTCTTCAGGTTGACACCGCCTTGTTGAAACTGTTTGTGACAAACTGACAGCTACTCTCAGACTGCCAGCATCCTCCTCAAGATGACCAGGGGGGAGGGCGGGCACACAGAGCATGCCGCTTCCTGATTTTCAACAACACAAGATGACAGCGAGCTCAGCCAGTCCAAAACATAAATAAAACAGACTGAGCTAATAGAGTAAAAACTGTACAAAAGACACTGTATATGATGTTAAAACTGATAAACCTTTTTATTTGTACATTTACATTTGATGCATTCTGTTTATATTTATATTTTACACAGCTTCCTGACTTCTTTCTACTCAGGGCTAAACATGAAAAAAAATGCATAAATGTCACCCCAGTATGACAGAAGAGACTGTGTTTAATAGATTCATACTGTTAGAAGCTTAATTTTACCATATGTTGTCTTTCACACTCACAGTAATGTGACATATTTGGTGTAATAATGGTTACTTTCACTTCCCAATACCATACAGGGATTGACGTTAAATAGAAACTTGCACAGCTCCTCAGATCCTTTAAACTATCAATACCACAGTAGAATAAATGTACGTTGCCTATGTAATTTTCATGTAAGTAAAAGTAGAACATGCGCTGTAAAATGCAGGCAACTTGAACATCAAAAGTAATATCTCCTTAAAGAAAAGGGTTGCTGTCACAGTATCACATTACTGTTACTGCTCTCTGCTGGTGGAAACTTCAGGCATGTTGCAGCTCTGGCCCCACCCAAACAGTGAGAATGACAGAAGGTCCTTTCTTTGCTGTTTACCTCTGTGTGCTGTGGTCTGTGTTGCCACTGACAGCTGCAGGCAAACACCTGCTGTGACAACTGACCAGAAGACACTCTGCTCTCAGCCCATTTAGACTAAACCAAAAGCAGTTTTCGACTCTGAACAGCAACCACTTAATGGAGATCTCACACAAGGTGAAATATTTAAAATTTCCATCTGCAGAATTAAGATAATAATAAATTATTATCCAACTGCACTCTGTAAAAAATGTCTTCTTGTTCATACCGGTCTTTGTCTACTTAATCTTTGTATTTTTACTTTCTCTTTGCAACTGACTGTTTTTAATAGTATTTACAGGACTAATTCACATCTGGTGGTGCAAAATATATATATGTGCTCAGCAGATCTGTCTGGTTTCCAAGCTACAAATGTTCTATATAAATAACCTTGCTTTGTCATGCCTTTATCCTAAAATCATCTTGTCCATCTATGGTTTCAAACTATGTTTTATTCCCTACATAATAAAAATGCAACTATTAAAAAACTAAATGCTTCATCAGCAGAAAATTAACCAGCACAATAAACATTTATAAAGCGTGGTGGCTGTAGCTCACATGCAAATTAATTGTAAGGTTGGTGGTTATATCTCCTCATTCCAGACATTCATTTCTATCTTTTTAAATTGTAGTTTTTGCTGCTTTATAAAAGTGACAATTTACTGCTTAATGTACTTGCAAAAGAGGTAATTTGAGGGCATTTTCTTGGGCCTTTGGGACATTAAATAGAGATTTTCAGTGTTTTCTGACATGTTATACTCTTTTAATTAGAGAAATAATCGACAAATTATGCTACAATGAAAGTAACCATGTAACTCACCACAGAGAACTTGGACTGAAAATCCTACCAAGACATAAATCATCATCGCTATATCATTATTTTTTGTTCGTACTAAAAAACAAAAAAACACAAAACAACAACACATGTTTACCTCAGTTAAATTAGTTCATGCACATGTAATACAGCTCAGGGTTAATCCCTGATGTGTTTACATGTCAGGGTGGGAGCCCTTATATTTACCAGACAGTGGGCGGAACAAAACATTACGTACCGTCCAGACGTATGACGTTGTACTCACGTCTTGCGTCAACTCAAAATCGAAGTAGATTTCTACAGGCGTACACTCTTTTATTTTCTGCATTGCAATAAACATTTTGTACATAAATTCTTCAACATGGCCTATTTGAAACCACGGGAGGTTGCCGCTGTGACGGAATATCCTTAAGGAATACCTCTTATGGGACGGAAATCTACGCTTCTTTCAGCTAAGCTAACGTTATTGCATCTATTAGCAAAACTTGCTAAGCTAAGAAGCTAGCGCTAGCTATCCCTACCCTAACGTCGAGCTAGCTATGCATTAGCACTTTAGCCTAGCTCGCTAACCAGTGACAACTGACAAAGGTAAACAACAAACCTCTTAAGTCTGTTTATTGTTATTCACAACTCGCATAACTTTACATAGTTGGCTGTTAGCTACAACCTGCTGTCGATTAAAACTGCGTCTCCTGTTTGTACCGCTAAGATTGAGGTACGAAACGGAGAAAAGGGGGCAGCAACAGCGGTAACGAAAAAATAATACCTAACCCCGATTTCTTCATCGCTGACTTTGCCGACCAAACTAGTGATAGGAGGGACACAAAGCTTTCTGAATAACTATAACGCAATTGTGTGTTGAAAATGGTTCACTATTTCGAAGCATTTTGATACAGTCAAAAATGGTGACACCTGCTGGCCAAGCCCTTTGTAATGCATGTGTGTGGATGGATTAAATCTGAGACCATGGTGAAGTTGGTTAGGGATTTACTGCTTTTATTGATTTAATGTACTTCGGCGGAGCTCGTTTTACCCGATTGATCAGTTTTAAACAACGTTTAGCTAAATACGAAGGGAAATTTGACAAGAACATCCCCAAAACAAGCGAGACATCTCTCTGAGTGTGACTTTACGAGGCCTCATTAGGGGTTGGTCACGTGATTTTTGGCGTGGTGAAGCGAAGCATCGAAACATTTTGCTGTGATACTTCTGCTATGAAAGGTCTATACTGTGTTGAGTAATGTGCTTCGAGGGTAACATCATTGGAAGCAAGCTAACTGTGGCTAACCGCCGTGTAATGCTAGGCTGCCGGGTGTAATGTTAGCCTGTTACAACTTAATAAATCCCATAACAGTCTACAGACTAGAGCTTATAGTCAGACACTTTGGTTTGTTCATTAATCAAAATGACACCTCATAATGTTACAGGTGCTACCAGCTTCGGCAGTTAATAGTTTTGACTTGTAACGTTACCATATCCATGCAGGTTAATGATTATGTTTTACTTTGCCTCAGTAGATAACCGTGAATTATAATTAGCTGTGCATACAGGTCACTGGTGGCAGCCCCTATTCGTTGGTTAGCAGCTTATTTAAATGTTTTGTGTTAAGCATTTACTGTCAGTGTTAATGACATGGACTCTTATCTTTAATTTTGTATATCACTTGTGTCCTTATCGCTCAAGCAGTGTAGGCAAGATTGATTGTCTCAGTGGAGTGATAAAGTTTATTAGTAAAAGCTTACCTCAAATAACTCCTTTACAATCAGTTATAGCTGAGATTATTCATTCATTTGTTTATTTTTCACACATTTGTTATCCCTTGCATTCTTTGTCTATGATTAATGCTAAAGCAGTGTGTCTATCATATATTGGCTGTATGTGCCATAATCACTTTTATACATTACCCTTTGTATTGTCACTGTAAATTAAGTTTGTCACTCACTGAAGCTGATGATCCATCTACATCATTTAGGTAAATTATGACAATGTTTTCGGCCGGTCTAAATATATGTGCCCAAAGAAGACTGTCTGAGATGCATTAAGACCATACACCAATACTAAGTGTGTTTAATGAATGGATGGACTTAATCTATCAAAGCACTAATTTTCACTTATTTTTAATAAAATTGAGGTTGGTGTTATGGTGAATACAGTAAAAATAGGAAAGATAAAGACATTTTGAATTGAAATAAATGTGCCCTTGGTTAGAATTTCAACATTGGGTGAATTGCCATCTAACATTTTTCTCTTTGTCAATTTTAATAGGGCACGGATGATGTGATTCTGATCATGCCAGAGTGAAAAACAAAGATTTTCCTGTTTGTGTCATTACCAACTACGGTCGACACACACTTCAGACCTCAATTCATAAGACATCTTCCCAAAAAATCTGCACGGCATCCCTGTCTGCATTGCTTCTGCACCTGAACCATGTGAGGGCCCCTCGGTCCAGTCTGAGGGGATCCCAGGACTGTTGCAAATACGACCCCGCTGTGCGGGGTGAGACTGATCCTGTCTGTGTCTGAGAGAACAGTCTTTCCACTACCCCACTCCCCATCCACACATTCCTGTTCTCCTTACTGAGGAGACACGCCATGATGTTCCGAGACCAGGTAGGTATCCTCACAGATTGGTTCAAGGGCTGGAATGAGTGTGAACAGACGGTGGCACTGTTGTCCCTCCTGAAGAGGGTGTCCCGCACCCAGGCTCGCTTCTTACACATCTGCCTTGAGCACTGGCTGGCAGACTGCACAGAGATTCACATCCTAGAAGCTGAGGCCAACAATGCAGGTAGCTACCAGTTTTTAATCATATGAGTGTGTTTTATCATAAATTGTTATTCAAGCATCAAAGTTGAACCAAGCCTATATTAAGCCGGTAATTAAAGATTAATTGCTGGTGTCATTCTCTGTTTACCCTTTTTAATTAGCAATTGTCAGTCAGTGGCATCAGGAGCCAAAGGAGAAGGTTGTGTCCTTGCTGCTGTCCCACCTGCCTCTGCTGCAGCCACGCAACAGTGAGGCCAAATGTGAGTACATGAAGCTGCTGCAGAAGGTGTTGAGTCACACTATTGAGAGCAGTCTGTTTGTGGAAGAAAGCAGGCAGCTGCTGTCCTACGCGCTCATCCACCCTGCCACCACACTGGATGACCGCACCTCTCTGGCCATGTGGCTAAACCACCTGGAGGAGCACCTATCTAGTGGCTACACAACACGGGCCCCATCCAGCCCCTACCACCCACGTCAGGGCTCAGATGAATGGCCGAGCTCTGCTGAAGCTCTGGACCCCGGCCACGCCTGGCATGACCAGTCCCCTTCGTCCAGCACGTCTCCAGCAGGCCAGAACGGACACATGCCTTTCCCAGGTGGGATGTCCTCTCCCATCAACAGCAATAACACAGGTAATGTCTGTCATTCTTGTCATCTTTCAAACTGGGTAAAAACAAAAGGAAATAGTTTAGTTGGGGCATATGAGACAAATGTAGACACTCATCATATCGTGCATTTTGTTTATCTTTCCAGGCCTGGGTGGGCAGATGCAGCCCAGCCCTCTGAAGAAGTCCATGTCCGTTATTCCCTCCAGTCCCCAGGCTTGTGGCTCTGAGTGGGTTAGCCAGGATGACATAGGGGGCCGACAGAATTTCATTCTTTCAGACCACGCACCCCTTTCACCCCAGAGCAGTGTAGCCTCCTCAGGCAGTGAGCAGACAGAAGACCAGGGCTCCGCTCGCAACACTTTCCAGGAGGACGGCAGTGGCATGAAAGGTCGGAGTTCACTACCTAGCTGAGTCAGGGGCTCTCACTGTATTTTGCTGTGGTAAAAGCTGTGCACAGCCAACAACTGTGGTCATATAAGCCAAAATATAACATAACCTTTTTTGTCTCCCGGTGTGTATTTGTTGTAGACGTTCCTGCATGGTTGAAGAGTCTCCGCCTTCATAAATATGCATCACTTTTCTCCCAGATGACCTATGAAGAGATGATGATTCTCACAGAGCAGCACCTGGAGTCGCAGGTTTTTAAGCCTCCCTTATACATTCACTGTAGCTGGGCTTTGATTACTCCACCCTCCTTATCAATTGTGAACATTACTGTCCTCAAACCTGATGATATATCAACTCTCAATGAGGCATGAAATTAAGCGACGCACCCTACAGTTATATTGAGCCAGTCACACATACAAATGGTGCGATTTTGCCTTTGCCCCTTGGCTTTAATAAAACAAATGGTGATTAGGTTTGTTATTTAGTAACTGTTTAAATTGCACAGCGTTCCCACAAGAAATGACTTGCCTTCTTCTCACGGCATCTTGTTACTTATTTTCTCTCCTTTTTAGAACGTCACTAAAGGAGCACGGCATAAGATCGCCTTGAGTATCCAGAAACTGCGAGAGAGGCAGAGTGTGCTCAAGTCTTTAGAAAAGGTAATTCAAATGGGATGATGTTTTTCTTCTCTTGATAAAATTATTGAGTTTGTACTATGTATGAGTGTGTGAGACTTAGTTCCACTGAGAGATTAACATTCTGCACAGAAACAGGCAGAGAGCTGGGGCCTGATCATAAAGCATGTTTACCAATGAGGCCGGGCTTATTTCAGTTACTCTGACAAATTTGTAGTTTTTTCAGTTCCATAAAGCAATTTCAGGATGCTTCCCAGCATACATTGATAAACTGATCTTGAACTATAAGCCCAGCTTATGTGGGACACAGTGAGCCATCATGTGATACTGATGTTGTCATCTTGTGGCAGGATATTTTGGAAGGGGGAAACCTGCGTAACGCCCTCCAAGAGCTGCAACAGATCATCATCACACCCATCAAGGCCTACAGCCCACCCAGTGCAGCACAGACTGCCCTGGACGCAGCCACTGCCCCGGACTCAGCCACCTCCCCTTCAGACACCACAAAAACAGGAGCAGACAAAGAGTCAGCCTCAGAGGGCTTCCCATCCAACAACCCACCTCCCTGTGATGGAGACTCCTCAGCCACACCCATCTCAGACGGCGACATTGCTGGACAGTTCACCCGTGTCATGGGTAAAGGTAAGAGAAAATATATGACGAAATATGTTTGTCACTTACCCTTTTTCTTTTCATGACAAGGCGACATATCTGTCATTATAACTTTGTCTGTGACCATATCCACATCCAATATCATTTTATTACTCACCTTCCACGTTGTCTTTCCCTCTCTGTCTCTCACACATAAACACACACGCAGCAGGCGCCCCAACACTCACTATGACTCTGTCCTCCTCACAGTGTATGTCCTCTGAGTCCTGACAAGTTTGCTTAAAGTTTGCGGGTTGTGTCGTTGACAAACGTATTATTATTAAAGGAGAAGAAGGCTTCTTGTTCGTTTTATTTAAAACCATGCCGATTCCTGACTGTTCAAAACTTTTGTAATTAAAAATCATAACACTTTATTTAATATTTTTTATAAATGTATTTATTGATATCACTTTGAACATGTTTAAAGCCTGAGTGTGCTATGCACCTTAGAGATGGCTCTGCTTTCGAAAGAGCAATGTAAATGAAGGCAATTAATTCAATTGTTTATTCATTAAGCCCATTAATGCCTGCGTGCCGTACTGTTAGCCTATGGAAATACATCGCTGACACACGCACACAAACACAAACAGCGTGAGGGGACTGATACAGATAGACGGCACAATTCTCTTTTGAAGCGGAGAAGGGGGGTGTAAAATGTACACACTGTAGCAAATCGCAGCTTGTTAATCAAAACTACTTTATTAGAATCCAAAGGAATAAAGCCTAATACAGTCGCCTGCTGCAGTTGACTGTTATGGAAAGCTTATGGAAAGCTCTGAGTAATGATCACAACCGGGAGGACTTAAAGTAACTGCAAAGCTGCATTCTTAACCATTCAATCTGTGTATTTCATTATGTAATGATAAATAATATCTTATGTGAATTATGTTTGACTAAAATGACAAAATTATTGATTTAGGTGCGACTAGATTAGAGTGTAATCATCATTATTGTCTGATGAGGAGAATGGAGTTACAACCTGGGGCAGTTGGAACACGCTCAATACCTCCAATCAGAAACAAGCTCTTGTGTGTGAGACTAACCCTAACTCTAAACTGAACATGATGAAAACTAACATTTGACACAGGATTAGGATCAACACTAGATTAAAAATAGCAAACAGAATTAGCACTGGTTTTAAGAGATAAGATATTTTTGACAAAAGCTGAACTAGAATGTTTTGAGTTGTATGACAGTTTTACTTCTGCACACTTCAAGGCATTAAATCAAGGCATTAATCTATTTTTAATAATAATGAATAAACAAAGTGGGAATTTAAAAATAAAGGCATATCTTAAAGATGGCAATATGTATTGATATTTTCAGTTTGCATCAATTGTATTGTTGATTAACTAATATGTCGATGCAGGTTAATGTATCTTTACAAAGTACTAATGTATCTTACTTCCTACTACCCCCCCTCCTGTAAATAGTTAGTTAATGTGATTTATCCTTTTAGAAAGTGCTCTTAAAACATTGTTGACACACACATAAAACACAGAGAACAGCAGAGCAAAAATACTGTCAAACTATTCAGGACTCATATCAGCATTCAACATAAAACACAAAGATTCTTCATTGGTTATCCATATCCACCTTGATGCATATCCCCTGATCCAAATGTATTTAATGGGCATTGATATGAAGGTTGGCTTGTTTTGTTTCAGTGTGCACCCAGCTGCTGGTGTCAAGGCCAGACGAGGAGAATATCAGCTGTTACCTTCAGCTCATTGAGAAATGTCTGACACACGAGGTGAGAACCAGAATATTAAGTTTTCTTTATTTGCTGCATATATTTAAGTCCTATGTATGCATGCATTTGCACACTGTTGTGACTACACCTTGTTGTAGTCTTCACCACAAATACCAAAACAAAATACCATATAGACACATTGAAAATTGACACGGATCATAGTGTTTTCTCTTAAAATTAAGAATTAAACGTGCCCTTTCCTTCTGCATTTCCTTAAGCATCTGCTGAAACCCTGTTAATGGCCTTTGAAAATCTGATGTATTATATCTGCTGTCTCTTCCTCTGTGTCAGGCTTTCACAGAAACTCACAAGAAAAGGCTGGTCTCCTGGAAGCAGCAGGTCCTCAAACTGCTCCGCCTGTTCCCTCGGAAAGCTATGCTGGACATGCCTGTGTACCGACAGAAAGGGTGAGACTCTGCTGGCCCCCTTTACCTTTGATCTCCCTCTGCAGCGGGGGAGATGTCAGACTCTCTGAATGTTACATTCACCCTGCAATCATCCCGACTGTCTAACTTTTACTTTGATGCGCTTTCCCTTTCTTTTTCACTCTTCTTCATTCAAACAATAAATCCTTATTGAATTTGAAGTCGCGCCAGCATGCAGTCCTCTTACCTCATTGATTTCTGATTCATGTTCCTCTTTGTTTTTTTTACTCCAGTTGGACCTATGGGTCCAACTCCCTCCCCACAGCAGGCTCTGTGAGTGGAGTTGTAGGGCGGCGGGGACAAAGGCAGTTCCAGATGACTCCTCGTGGGCTCCCAGCTGGGCGCATTGGTCTTCTGAGTCCTGGCGGAATTGGAGGAGCATCTCCACGCCACACACTCACTAATCCTGCGCTGGCAGGACAGGGGAGACAAGTCAGTGCTGTTTTCAGGGATAAACATTTGTGTGTGGACATAACGGATAATATTTAGTATCATGTTATGCTTGTTTTTTGAAGTTGAAGGAAAACTTTTACGCTGTGTGTGACACTATCACCTCTATTTTTTATAGTCACTTGTGTTATTCCACGGTGCAGGGCATTTGAAATCAAAGCTTTCAGAACAGATGCCCAGTCAAGCCTCTGAGCCTCTTACTGATGGACAGGCTAAACCCAAAGGCATCATGAGGATTGCGAATGAACAACAAACAAAAACAAAGACTGTTTTCAGTTTATATATATAAGATTCAGCATTCGATTTATTATTTTGGGTTTTTTAAACCTTTCCTCTGCTGCACGCCGTCACATTCTGCCACTCGATCACAAGCTGATTTAACCATGCACTACATCTGAAAGTATTGACTTACATAATGACATACCCAAAGAGTTATTAAAGACTTAAGTAAATGTTTGTTCTGAAGGGAAAACAAGTGAAAAGTAGGAGACTTTGGCAGTTTAATCACTGAACACAAGACAGAACAAGGGGTTGGGGATCACATTATGATGTGAATTGATTCATTATCATAGCTTGAAGATATCTGTTTAATGACTTAGTGAGAAGATAAGCAAGGTCCTCCCAGGATGAGTGGCATTTTCCTAATGAGAACTTGTGTTTTTCCTCTATAGAACCTGTGGTTTGCCAACCCTGGAGGCAGTAACAGCATGCCAAGTCAGAGTCGCAGCTCTGTGCAGCGGACCCACTCGCTCCCTGTCCACACTTCCCCACAAACCATGCTCATGTTCCAGCAGCAAGGTATTGTATGAGGTCGAGCCTCCTTTATTCTTCATTAACTTGTATACGCTCACACACTGTATCTGTCATTGTTTACACTTTATTTTACTGTAATCTCCTGTTTACACTTCACCGCACCACTGTTTCACTGTTGTTCCTTTCTGTTTTTACATTATTTTTTAAGCAACAAACGGTAAATGGAATTGATATTATTTGAAAGTGACAGAATCAGAGTTGCGAGCAAAGATAAGCTAAAGGCCTTTTGGTCAGATGCCAAAGTCCCTTGTTGCCGAGGACAAAATGACAAGACGACTCAGGGGCATGTTGCGGTTAACAGTCTGTCACCTTTTACAACACACATAACTTTTTGGTCACCCTGTCTAGTGTGCCAGATGTCACACATAAGCATTGCAAATTCACCTGTAATGGTCCTGTCATTTTTCTACAGAGTCGACAAAAATCTATAACAGATTTATGAGCCCTGTAATGCTGGTTTCATGGCTACAGTTAGGGGCTCGAGCATCTTTGTACTGTTGTTGTGTTTTCAAAAAACTCTCCACCTTTCCTCCTAACCGTGTTTCAGTTACTAGAGCTGACAGTCTAGCAACCACACGACATGCCATGAACACCTAACATCAAGGTGTTTGTTGTGTTGTTTTTGTTTTGTTTTTAACATTATTTTTTGGCTAGGTGCCTTTGCTGAATAGGACAGTATAGGAGCAGCCATGTGGCACGCGCCTCAACCATTCTGTCACCAGGACGCCCCCGTGCCGTTTCTTTTTTAACTCAAATAATCCCCCAAAAAAACAACACGTTATTGCACAAACACACATAGTAATGGGTTGGTAAAATCGTTTCTTAAGAAGTATTTCATCTTTCAATTTCAATTTCAAAATGGATAACAAATGTATTCATTTCATATTTGTTAAATGCAAAATATATGTGAAGATAACATTCTGATGAAGTATTGTGGTGCTTCTTCGTAAAGTTTCTAATTGAATTACGTTAAAAAGTATTAGTAATTTATCACATTATTTTTTTATTGACATTTTACACAGCTGCCCATCTTTTTTGGAATTAGCTTTTTATATCATGACTGCATCCACTTGAGGTATTTTGCACCTGACATCGAAATGTATTTCAGGTGCATCTTGAATTCCCACTTTTGACCACATTTAGGTTTTTAAGGAAGTGAAATGTAAACTGCGACTCATGCTAAACACAAACAACACTCTTGACTTTAGCCTTACAAATCAGATAAATCACCCACTTATATGTTCAGACACACTATATTTACATCAGATGTTAAATACTGTAAGAAAACGTATTCTAATTTTATTCATTGTTAGCAGGTCTTATCAGAAGTTAAGTGTCGTGCTGAGAATATGCAATAAGTTTATCTGACACTTTATTTTAGGATAATGTGTGAATAGTGCAATAACACTGCAACACTTTTCCAATGTGAGGAAAACTTGGTGAGCAATGAAGTGTCATGAGCGTTCTGTTGTGCTCTAAGTAGTTCAGCCCAAATGCTGCAAAAAGAGATCTTATTCAAGTTCAATTTATTTATTTATTTATAATTTAAGGAATCACACATTTAAACATGCATTGAAAGGCATAAATATGATTACAATTTTTGACTGTCTTTTCTTTCTTTGTCCTCATTATTGGCAAATACAACATGTAAACTTTCTGTGGATGATAACAGAACTTAATGCATTTAGTATCAGTCGCCTGGTTCCGATCGGAACATTACATTAACACAACTAAAAGGCATTTGGAGAGTGCAAAAAGTACATTCACATCTTTGCTCTTCGCTCTTTGTATGGCCCTTTTCCAAAGTTGGGAAGTCGACTTTCTGACTTTAATGCGTTCATAAGCTTTAAGTCGTAAATGGCAACGTATTTGAGATTTGTTGCATTTCATTGCTCAGAGCTTTTAAACAACACTTTGATAGCTGTTTCCAGTATTTCGTGACTATAAATCACAAAGTAAACGGATCGGTTGAGCCATTAAATGTGTACCAAAATTTTTTCAGATTTTCCAATTATTCTATCCCCACATGAATGCAGCAAAAATCTCTCACTCTTCATAAAAGTGAAAAATAATTTCAGATCCACTCTAAAATTTAATAGATTCTACCTTTGCTTTGCTAAAAAAGAACCTCCACCAGGTTTCATTAAAATCAGTTCAGTCGTTTTTCCGTAATGCTGCTGACAGACAAAAAACCTTTTGGCAGAGGTAATAATAGTTATTCTTCAGCACACATAAACTGGACATTTTCTCCTCTAACCAAATAAAACATCATGTTCTGATTATGGAAATGTTACTTTCCCTAGTAAAATTAGAAAATGAATCCTCTTTGGACGGCTTAGATGTTAATTTAGAGTGTGAAATAAATTGACTTTGTGGCTGACAGTCATATGAACCTCAATCTAACTGTTTTTACTCATTCCCTCAGAATGCCAAGTTCCAGGTGCTGACCTGGAGATAAACCCCACGCTGGAGTCACTGTGCCTCAGTATGACAGAGCATGCCTTAGGGGGTAAGTGTCCTCAGCAGCCCGATACTAAATAAGCCACTGGCTGTCAAACCAACTCGACAGCAACACCTCATTATGTATTATAACTAGGCCATGAGAGAAAGGATTTGATGAACAGTTTTTGTTGCACAGAACTTCTCCTGTGCAAACAGAGATTTAAAAACTCTGCAGACTTTTATAATTAATATTTAATTAGTGATGTTTGTGTATTAATTTTTAATTACATCTAAATTATACAATATCATTAGTCAAGTCACAGTTGGGGGGAGAGAAAAGACACAGACTCACCTCTGTGCATCATATGGTGTGCTTGAATGACAAAATTTGCATCGTGTCAAACAAATTTAAAAGTCTGTAACTCTGTATTATCAAACTGTGTCCTGCGTAATCGTAACTGATGTTGGAAGGTATCCCCCAGTGTGTGAATTTTTTTTTTTTTATTTCTCTAAATTGCAATTTTACCTTCCTTTCTCAGAGACAGATAAGGCTACTCATATATATTTTTTACCTGGAATTTATCCACACATTGTTGTTGAAACTAAATGAGATGTTTCATTATTTACACTTTTTATTATTTTATTATTCACAAAGAGATAACATCAAACACCGTTTTGTTTTCATACATAGCCGTGGTGGATAAACAAATGCATACTGTGGAGATAGCAGCCCCAAAGTACAAATGTGATAATATTGTATGCACTTTCATTTAGCTGTGAGGTGTATTGTCGTGTGGAACGACATGCTATTCAACCAGAGACATGTAATAAGTATGAAATATGTGAAATTCAACGGCTGACATACCATAAAAATGCATGTGAAAAATTCATGGAGACATAAAAAGGCTTTTTCTGCCCCTGGGAGAAATGGGAGTCATAACCTCCAACAATAAACTACTCCTTTAAGGATGAAATGTAAATGGTTCAGTCTATTTCATGGTTGTAAATGTCTTGAAACATATTTATTTCCAATCTCCTCCTCAGATGGAACAGACCGGACATCAACAATATGAAAAGAAGAAAAGGAAAAAATACACTTCAGTTGAGGCCTGTTCAGTTCCTCATCACCCAGCACAAAGATATACGTACGCTTAAGAAAACCAGGCAAAGCAGTCACTACAAAATGACAAAAAAACTGTGTATATGTTCTCTAATATTTTTGTACTTTATTATATACAACTAAGTTTATTAAAAATGGAATACAGATGATTATTATATTGCGGGACAGAGAGAAAAAAAAGCAAACTGCTCCATGTCACCTGCAGGACTGTGACATGATGTGCAGAGGCTCAGTTTGCCGTGGTCTGAGAGAAAAACGGTGGATTGGTGCTGTCTTAAAGGGGTTCTGCCCTATGAGTTACTCTTCTTTTCCTCCTGCCTTGGAGCAAGGCTTCTTTCCAGAACACAGTGACAGCCACAGCCCCTGCACCACACAGTGGGTAGATTCAGAAAATATCCAGCCAGAAGTAAGGCACTTTTATTACTGATATTAGCCACTAAAGTGTAATTGGCCCTAGGATACACTCACTGAGGTTCCACTTGTAAACAGGTATTGATATACGGATACCAATACACTTCCTAGCCTCCCTTATTGTTCTGTAACCCGTGCTAGAGAGCACTTTTGTTGGGTGAAACTTAGACAGCTTTCCTTGGTTCTTTTGATCCTCTCTGGAGGGCATGTTTCTGTGGCACAGGCAGGAAAGAGAGGGCCAAAAAGCTTGAGGAAAAGCTTGTAATTCAACCAAAGGCATACCCTTTGTCTTGGTTGTTTGCCCTGAACACATAGTCAAAGCAGAAGTGACTGTCCTCCTCTAAACGTCTACAAAGCCAAAGAGAAGGGTTGTGCGATTGTTAATTTGAGAAGGATATTTGTAGTGAAATGCAACAGAATGGTATAATTTTTTTTTTTAAAAGAACAGCAGTCCGAATAATTTATGCCAGCTGCAATTTGTCTCTGTTATTTTATGCCCTACTACATAAATGATGATGAATCTCATTTTGTGCCGAGGAATCCCCAGAGGGATGAATAAGGGCTGGGGAGGTTTCTACTGTGCAAGAGCTGATTTGATATTGAATTGATAAAAGTGAGGAGGGTGAGAGTGTTTTCAATTTACACTTTAATGCTGGGTGAAGAAAACTAAATGAAACCCATCTCAACCCTCTGGCCTCCTTATGATTGGCTCTGGAAAATGAAGCTTGATCTTGTAATAAATGCTCGGGAGTGCAGCGCCTCACCCTCGCAGTGCCCTCTCCCTCACACGGCCAATGTGATGATTTGATGAATCATTTCTTTCAAGGTGCTTGACGATGTCCATATTTTCTGTTTATGTCTCGATGTGTTTCAGTCTCAGAACCCCAACATTATCACGTGGTATCAGTGTTGAATCAAAAACTCGTCTTATACGGCCTCTGTCTTTGAATGTGGCAGAGCGGAGGTGCATGTATGTGTAATATGGTCTTAACTTTTGGATCACTTTCGGTTGCATCATAAGGCAGGGATAACCATTCACATTTTATTTCAGCAGAGCCATAGGAGGTCTGTTTAGTAAAGATGGTTATTTACAGATATCTTTTTTCCAATTGTATTTTTTACTCTCCCTTGATATTGATAACTTATGCTTATTTTCTATAATCGCATGTTTTGCCACACTAATACAGCACTGTTGTAGATAGAGGACATGGTGGTTGATGGTGCCCAGAGTCGCCAACAGCTAAAAAGCAGATATCTTGCAACTAATGTTGTATGTTTATACCGCCTAAATGTCACTGTTTACATCTCTCTGGGGATAATGCCCAATTCATGTTCTGTGATGTCATGAATACTCCATTGTCTCACTATGTAACACATTAAAGAACTGACGCCTTCTCTCACATGAGCTGGCTGGGTAGAGCCTGAAGTCAAAAGCCTTCTACCCCCCCAATCCATCTGACTCTGTATGAGTCTCAGTAGGGTTTTTTTTCAAGTGATAACTGTATGAGGCATGTAACGCCTGCTTTTCTGGTCGTGCGGTGACGAGAGAGAATAGCTTTCCTGGCCTTGTGATTGAACTGTTAGCTGTCATGTCCTGATGAACTGTTCATGTGGTGCCTGAAATGCACAGCTCCAGCATCCTCAACATGTTGATTTAATGGTCTTGAGTAGTATTCTAGTCATGAATTTCTTCAGAGCAGGCTCTTGGATAGATCTGACTTACTAAAAAGCATCACACTCATGCCCGCATTGAGTTAACAATGCTGACAATATGTTATTTTTAACTATTCACTATAATGTATAACAATTGTGTTATGTTACACTTGGCTCAGATTATCCTTCTCATAGCCTCTGTAGCTTTGGACGGCCTACGTATTACCGCTAATAGACACACAGGTACAGTGCAGCAGATTTCTGCAAGTGTCTGTGCATAATGAAGATGCAGCAGGGGGATGACAATGCTTATCTGAGCCACAAATTATGTGATTATGAGTAAACAGAACACTAATAACAGGCCAAGGAATATGTTTACTCCATGTTTACATTCCAGTGATGCATGAAATGAGTTAGGGGGGGAAATGCACTTCACAAGTTCAGCCTGGTGTATTTTCACATACCAAGCATCCAGTAGGAGGTACAGAGCCTGTGTCATATGGAGGACGTCTACCAAGTGGTCCCAAGATCATGCTAATGTCCCTGCCAGGCTTAATTATTGAATTAATGCAGCCAGCTGTAGGCTACATTGCATATATATTTGTCTTGTACAATTTATATTTAATTCTGATGACTCCCCCAGATATTTTCTAATATTTTATGAACCTTTTTTGCATCCCATGCTTACTCTACTTTTTTACTGTCACCCGTTATGTGTGAATGGTCTGAAGTGCAGCATCCGTCGGATCATTGACAGTCCAAATAAAGAGGTTCAGTTCTTTTGCAACTTCATTTGTGGTGTGTGTCTGTGTCTATTTTCTTTCTTACACATTTGGACACGCCATTTAGCAGCTGGAGCGACAAAAGCACGCTGTCTGCTATTTTTATTGCTCTCATTTGTCATGTTGCAGGCGCCCTTTATGTTCCTGGAGAAATTACTCCCAATTACTTTTTACATCCGGGTTGCACGGTTTTAGCAGTTCATTTATCAAGCTAATAGGAGCTAGCCGCCTTTTTGTTAGCGTCATTAGTTTATCTAAGAAGAAACAGCGGCTCTTTCACCGGGAAACTCTAGAACAACTCATGAGGTATGTGTAGATTTCGTGTTGTGTTTGTGAAAGCTTTATATAAGTTGCCACAAATTCAACTGAACCCTTTCCTCTTTGAGCAAATAGCTAGCTGCTATGCTAACTTAGCCCACCGAGCATAAACAGCTGCTTGCTAACGATTTTAGCTTAGAAGCTAACCTTTAAGTTATCGCTTGATATATTTTACCGAAAACGGATGATTTGAGTCGTCGATTTTCCTGACTAATTTGACACCTCGGTAGTATTTGAAGCCAACCGGTGTAAGCTAAAGTTTTAGTCGAAAAAGTTAGGAAATTTCTATTTTTAAGCGATCGTCCACTTTCTCTTGATAATAGTTGCTGTTATCCGAGAGAGGACAGAGTCCCTTCTCTCATACTAAGCCTTGATTTCCCCTTTTTATGGCACAAACTGGATTTTAAGTTGACAACTGCCTAGTTAAAATAGAGGAAACTTCAGCTGATCAGCGCTGGAGTTCCCTGTCAACTTAATTTTTAGATATCAGAGTCACCGCTAGCTAACTATCAGTTAACTGCTTTCTGGAAATAATTGTGAATTCAACGTAACTTACATTAACGTTAGATAATGCTTTAAACTGAAGGAAATTAGAGCATCATAGCTTATGGTCTACTTTCATGGGATGGTTTAACTACTACACATCTTTTCTTGTAAATATCTATTAAGCCCTTTCTTGTCGTTTTTCAGTTGTGTGTTTTAGGCAGATGTGCTCAGGACTCCAGTAAAAATTCATATAAAAGCTTAATTGAGCTAACTTGCAGGTCAGGACAACAGCAGAGACAGCTCTCTCCTAAAGCTAGAGGCACACAGTGGTGTGAGTAATCAAACTGAAAGCTGGGCCTGTGTTGTTTGCTTCTTTTCTCAATATTTCTTGATTTCAAAGTCTACTCGTGTGTGAATTCGTCTCATCTTATAGACAAACTCAAAGTTCAAACTCTTGAAACTAGGCCTGTCACAATAATTTTTGTTAGAAGATATATTGTTCCAGAAACGAACACGCCAAATGATGTTATTGTAATGTTCAAACCAATTAATGCCAGTGATGTAATGATAAAATTATAGTAATTTAATGCAAGTTCACCCATCTAAAGGACATTAACTTAGCCCGAAAAACAAACAAACTCATACTTAAAGTATTATTAAACATTTTTGACATGTTGTCTCAGTATTTCATGTTTCTGTTCACTTGGGGAAAACATACTTTGGTTTTATTTTATAATTGTCTGTAAATCCTGCTGTTTGTCGGGCTACATGTTGGCTAAAGTGTTTTGTTACACTCTTAACTAAACAAACCCATCAGGCATTATTGGGTCGGCCAAAGTTATTGTGGTCATATCATACAATATATCAATATTGTAATTACAGTGACAAGTCGTCATGAAACATCTCAATATATTTGAAACGATCAGTTAATAATTAGCCAATCGACAGAAAATTGATCTGCAACTGTTTAGATTAAAGATTGATCATTGTAGTTATTTTTCTGAGGCAAGAGATTATAAAAATCAACTAACTAACCCTAACCTTTTGCTCAGGTTGTCTAACATGACTCTTTTATTAATTTCTATCATTTTTAAGCTGCTTATCTTTAACTTTGGGAAATTGCTAAAGATTAAAAAAAAGTTTTGCTGTGTGAAATGTAAATAAAAACAAAATAAATAAAAAATGCATGTATATATTAAACAATACAGAAAAGTTTCCCAGTTCCAACATTATTCAGCTGCATTCTGTTTTAATACCTTTTTCACAAAATCTTAACTTTTTTGGAATCAGGGTTGTAATACTTTCTAAATAATAATCTACGGATTGAGAAAATAAGCAACAGATTATAAGCAAACAGAAACTGATTATCACGTTCTTAATAATGCTAGAATTTGGTTGAGATTTAGCTCTTTTAAAGTTTAATCACGAGCAGTACTACAAAATGTTGTCTCAAAAACTTAATTGCAGGCTTTAAGTGGAACTCTGATTTTGTTTTGCAGGTTGTTTTAACTCGATGGCCCCAATACTTGGACAGTGATGATGGCATCTCGAATAAGGGATGTGGATGGGAAGCTTCCTGCCAAAAGCTAACTGCAATTACAAGTCATCCCTTGGCGACCCGCTGGCGTGGCGAAACTGCATTTTCATCACATAATCCATCATGTCATTACCAAAGGAGTCAGGTAACCGAGGGAAGGATAGAGAGAGGGGGGCCCGTCCCAAGGTGAGACAGAGCCGGTCAGAGGAGAGAAGAGATGCAGGCAGTGGACGGAAAGGCGGAAAGGGGAAGAAAAAAGGCTTTGCTTCCCATGAACCGGTGGCTGAGAGGCCTGTCAGCGATGGCTTCGAGTATGGTGAACTGTTGAGTGACCTTGAAACCAGGGACCAATCTTCCTCCTCTCCTCTGAAGGAGAGTTGGAGATGGCAGGGTTTCGAAGCTGCTGCCTCATTATTAGGACAAGAATGGGTAACAGCCAGGCCAGGACTGGGAACAGTTAGCTCTGCTACAGAGATACCTGCACCTGGTGAAGGTGAGGGCAGAGGGTCGAGCAGCAGTCGCACTCTTCGACAAAAAATCCAAGATGCAATGGGGCAGTGTTTCCCCATAAAGACACACACTGCGGCGGCACCAGCTCCGTCTCCACAGGCTCTGTCATCCTCCACTGCCTGTGCATCCTCGAGGCGCAAGATCCATCTGAGTGAGTTGATGTTGGACGACTGCCCTTTCCCCGTAGGATCAGAGCTCGCCCAAAAGTGGTATCTCATTAAGCAGCACACGGCACCCATTACCCAGCCTCCCATGCTGGATTCTGCAGTAGTGTGCAGTGCCCCTACTTCAGCCATGGCCACCGTGGTGGAGGATGTAGATGACAGATTGCGAGAGCGCAGGCGCATCAGCATCGAGCAAGGTGTTGAACCACCCCCCAATGCAGAGATCCACACGTTTGAGGTGACGGCACAAATTAACCCTCTGTACAAGCACGGCCCTAAGATCGCCCACGGTATGAATGAGTTAGCCGGGCCTGACAGAGCCTCCATTCATCAGCAACAACAGCTTCTTCTCCAAAGACAGCAGCAACACCAGCTCCTTTTACAGAGCTGTTTGGACACTCTGGATGAGGTGGTGGCCTCGGCCTCAGCCGCAGCCTCCGCTTCAGCCTCCGCTTCAGCCTCCGCTTCAGCTTCCGCTTCAGCCTCCGCTTCAGCCTCTGTTCACACTTGTGATCCTGTCCCCGACCCTCTGGTTGACCCAGAGGTTCCAGCGACCAACGTGCCCTCTAGAGCCATACTTCCTCCAACTGAGGATCCCAAATCTCACGATGGCTACCGCATTCACACTCAGATCGATTACATTCACTGTTTAGTTCCAGACCTGCTGCAGATCACCAACCTCCCATGTTACTGGGGGGTGATGGACCGCTATGAGGCAGAGATGCTGCTGGAAGGAAAACCTGAAGGCACCTTCCTCTTGCGTGACTCCGCCCAGGAAGACTACCTCTTCTCCGTTAGCTTCCGCCGCTACGGCCGCTCGCTACACGCACGCATCGAACAGTGGAACCACAACTTTAGCTTTGACGTTCACGACCCCAGTGTCTTCCACGCTCCCACTGTTACGGGATTGCTGGAGCACTACAAGGACCCCAACTCCTGCATGTTCTTCGAGCCGCTGCTGTCCAACCCCATCCATCGTACACAGCCCTTCACCCTGCAACACATCTGTCGAGCGGTCATAAGCAGCTGCACCACCTACGATGGCATTAACATGCTTCCCATTCCAAATGCTTTGAAAAAGCACCTGAAAGAATACCACTATAAGCAGAGAGTGCGTGTACGGCGAATGGATACCTGGTGGGAATGAAGAGCAACAAGTAAAATGACTGACTAAAAGAGACTACTAAACACAATATAAACGCTCCCCAAGCTAAGCTGAACAATGAGTCTAGTTCTTTACTCTATCTGGTTGTGTTACCCTACACTTGTACTTATTTATTTTATTCCTGCTGTACTTGTCTAACAATTGTACTAAACTACACTGATGAGACAATATGTAATCTCACTGATCTTGCACACTCAAAGTTCTTTATGCTCAAATTAAACAAACTTATATAGATCTGTTGTGTTGAGAGAACTACCCTCACACATCCTCTGTGTCTCCAAGTGTGACTAAATCAGCTTAATTATCAGACGATGGGGGAAAGTGTCCTAGTGTGAGTGGAGATGATTATAATAAGGCTGTTCATCAGTCACGTGCTGAGAAGGTGGAATACATACCGACAAGGTTTTCTTCTTGTTACTGAGGTGTGGGAGTGCAGCACGTTAGCAGTATTAATCATCGTTTCCCACATTGAGCCCAAGGCTGATTATAAGGAGTGAGAGGTACGTGCATATATGCTCCCTGTCGTTATTGAAAAAGTAGAGGGCCTGCTCTAGAATAGATATTTGTTGCACATTGAAGGTATGATAACTTGCTTGCATTAGTTTTCAGTGTTGTGGTTTAAATGCGGGGAAAGTTGCAAAGTAATGTTGCACAATTATCAGTAAACGAACATCTTATTCACAGATCCTACATCACTCAACCGCTTTGTTTTCATCTTACATTATATAACCATCTGCGGCTCCTCCTATAAGGCATGCAGCCAGCGGTTCTCATTAGTTTTGAAGTGAAGGATCAAATGCGGCCTTCATGATCTTGTCAGCAGCATGTGAAGCAGCTGTATTATCAGAATACAAATGACGACGCTCAAACATTTAAGGATCTGATTGTGCTCAAAAACCTGACTGTTGTGTTATCCACTTAAAAAATGCAGCCTTCCTTCATCCACAGGTTTGGTTTAGCTGCAGTTGTGCTATAAAGACCCAGATCCTTAATGAAAAGAAATCTTCCTGTTGCTACACTTCCTACTATGCATATTTTAAAGATGTGGGATTTCTTCACACTAATCTTCCATTTAAGCAGTTTATTGGCAAAATTACCGTAGTGAATTAGCACTAGTGAATGTTAATTAACATATATGATGTGGGAAATTATGTGTTTTGAGCCTTTTTCCGCTGTCTCGAATTGAGGCAGTTACAGCGATGAAAACCTGCAAAGATGAATCAGTCCTTGGTGAACAAAAAAACCCCTCAAAAGACAGTATATGCTCAACGTTTGGTGTATGGGAGTAAAGGGTATAGTTTATGATATAATAATACACCTATACTCAACACTAAAAGACACTGGAAAATCCAACAAAACATAAAAAAAGGAAATTTAAAGTTCGCTGCTTCATCAATACACTGCAAATTCTTGTGCATTGTGAACAAATACAAAGATAAAATTAGCATTTTATAAAAATTGAAATGCCAAAATTGACACCTTCACAGAATAATGCTATTTCTGGACATTATTAATGAGGCAAGCCTGCTAAAGTGCGATCATAAATCTCCTAAATGGCAGACATGAAACATCTGCTTGGTTGAATGTACAAATAAAATAAAAAATCCCCACAACGGCACAAAGAAAGTAAAAGGCATTTCATGCTAGACAGACTTTCATTTGCCCTATTATCCGGCACTTTATACAAAGATTAATTGCAAAATGTACCTATGCCGGGGAGTCATTCACAGCTGTGTGTGAACAGCATATTGTATTAATGAAAATACACGAGAGAGACTACACTGCTAATTGTTGTGTGCTCTAAGTAATAATCACAAAAGACAACCGTCTCAGTGTTAATGGGAAAGCATAGAGAATGGATCCCAGATCATCTTCTAAACCACTGTGATGCTGTTTTCTCCTTGAGATGGGCCATTTGATATGCAGAATGCAAATCATCCATGACAAGCACTCATCCACTAATGAAGCAGCTATAATTTAAACAGCATTTCCAAGGCAGCATTCAAGTCTGCATTCGAAATGCAAAGTCAGGACCTTTGACCTTTGTATACCTAATTAAGTCACTATAAAAACTAAACTATAAAATCAGATTTAGTGTGTTGGAAGACGTTTGAGCTGTCATGCATACACAAGTGAAGTGTACTCTGAACCCTTTACACAAGCAATTTTAGACCCTGGACAGCTCCAGGCTTTTGTCCTGGATTTCCAAGCACAATGCAATGCCCTCCAATCTGGTTTGCTTGGAAGATAAGAGAAAATAATAAACGTCTGTGTGCCTGGAACACATTCTAACACTTTATTCCACAGGTGCTATAGTTTTCTTTGCACAAGATAACTGGTACACTGCAACAATCTCAATTAATTTCTCGTGTAACCCAGGGGGTCTTACGGGGTTTGTGCAGAGTCTTGAAAGTTTGGAAAATGCTTAATTTGAACTGTTGTCAAGGTTAAGACTATGCTTCAGTTGGAACATACTCTTTGATTTTGTTCACGTAGTTGTGTTTGATCTACACAATCACTCATGTAAACCAACAATATTACTATAAGAGAAAGTAAAGGAACTAATTATGATCAAAACATACAAAGTATAAAGAACAGCTAATAAAATTAGGTGTCAATATACGCTGAATTCTTTAAACTTTATTTTTAGCAACTGCATTTACAATAGCAATTTAGATATAATGATAAAAGGCTTTGGGTGTTTTTTAGCTGCCCTGAAAGTGTTTGCAGAGTGCTTGATTTTTTCTATAAAAAGCTGTATGAACTCTGGTCTTACAGGACAGCAGCAAATTAGCTTACACCCATTTGTCTAATTAAATAATAATAATATCAAATAAATATTTAATTGTGTTTAAAAAGAGCAGTTTCTTCAAGGAAAATCCTCCGTTTCCTACAAACTCAACAGAACTACGTAAACTGCCAGATTTTGTCTCTATTTGCTCTGCTCTAAATTACACAGTTCTTCCCATAAAATGTTGTACGCCATTATTAGTAAATTGCAGACAGTAAAATGAAGTGTTAGCAATTCAGTATACAATTATATAGCTCGTTAATTATGGACATTATCTTCACCAAACAGCATATACAGATAATAATGTTTTCATGGAATAAAGTATTTTCCATCAGTGCAAAAAATGCTGTATTACACTGAGCACAGCAGGTGGCTGCAAAGAGCTTCACTGTGGTTTACACTGGCTGCTCTCAGGCCTGTGTGTTCTCTGTGTGTGGTGCATTGAGATGGTGGGATTGAGTGTGGCTGCTGCAGCTGGCAGCACCGTGGCACTCATCACACAGGTATTACAGGTCCTGGGGGGGGGGAAGAGGACTTTTCTTTGCCTGGATCAACGGGCCCAGAGGGGCAGCATGCTCAAGCAAAGCAGAAAGCTGATTGGCTACACATACTTAGTGTGTTTGTGCCTGTTTGTGCCTCTTTTTTCCCCTTCTTTCCATTGAGGGAAGAGCTTTTACCCTGAGCCTAATCTCTACAGTAGAGCATCATGGGGGTGGAGAATAAGCTTGGGATGTTCAGAACACCTGGGGACAATTACTTTCCCAAATAATCTGCTGGTCATAATCTAACAAATACCCTGAAAGGGCTCGATGTGGCACAGACTTGGCTTACTTGGGACTGAAAATGGGCACAGAGACTGAGTTTTTTTTTGTAGGTCTATGCTTTTGGCTGCTGAGTGCAGACCCATATAGATTGTGAACTCAAGTACCATGAGATGCAGTGTGAATCTAGGCCATTAATTCAGAAGAGGGCGCATCAAACTGATTTCAAATTCTTGAAAGATGCATACGGCGAGACATGATTCTTCTTCTCCACCCAGAGAAGCAGGAATATATTTCTGTGACGGAGGAAACTCCGAAAAAGAGAGAGAGAGTTATTTTGGGTCAGTAAATAAATCCAGCAGAATCTCAACCTTGAACATGAATAGAAACATTCTTCTCTATTTGGAGTCAC
>CAFUXE010000463.1:652680-676339 GCA_903364295.1 Serranus cabrilla
CCTTTTCAAGTACAAATCAGTCAGCCTTTATTACAACAAAAATGAAAGCTCCAAGAAAACCATGTTATAGTTCAAACACTGTAATTCCAGGATCATTGCAAATCTTACAATGAAATTGAAACTCAAAACTTTGCAGTCAATGTGCAAACCCTGTAGTGATTTAAAACAACACCACAATCTTTCACATTAAATGTTCTGATGCAGATGTGTTCCCTCACAGCTGACAATATGTAGCTTGTTCTGCTGAGTATTTGAAGTTCCCTTAAATACTGTGTGTCAAGGTGCTCTTTCAACACTCCATGGAGGAATCCACCCACCTGCGGAAAATCCCCAGCTTGTCGGAGCTCTTGCGCTAATAAAGGCCACGCAAAGCCAAGGCACCAGAAAACTTCACATAGTGTATTATTCTGAACAGGATTTCACTCACCTCTTTTTTTTGGCCTTTTGAGGCCAATCCCGAGGTGTTTAATGCCAGCCTCTAGCTATTCTCTAGATAGCTATGGCAACTCTCATGCTGTTTGAATATTTTTAGACAGGTGTTTTAGGCCTTGAACCCTTATCTGTGTCCACTACGACTCAGTGTCAGGGAAAGCAATAAACGGCATTCCTCACACCGCATCCCGTTAGCCAACTCTGTTTGTTGTAACAAGTGTAGGAGAAACTGCGGCTGTTCAACAGAGTTTAGTCTGATTTCTGTGTTTCCACTTGTTTTGTCATCTCTTCAGAATACAAGCTGCTATGTTATATATATATAGATATAAGAAATATTTCCACCATGGCAGGTTTTATTCGTCCTTGGCACCTGTGTTCACCAATTTGCTGTAGCATGTACTGCATAAATCCATCACACGTTTATGCACACAGATGCTGCCAAGAACAAATGAGGATTTTTTGTGTGACATAGCGAAGCATTTGTTTTTCTCAGAGATACATAGGGCCAACTGTAAAAAAAAACAAACAGAACACATCATTTGCTTTGTAGACAGTTCCAGCTTCTTCAAAAAGTCTAATCAGGGATGCAGGGTATCCTTACAAGCAGGGAGTAGTCAGGACCAAGTCAAGGTCCAAAGGCAGTTAAGAGCAAGTCAAGTCTGGTCCAAGACCATGATAACAATAAAAACAATTATTATTCTTTTCATTGCTAATATAGTGATTAAGGAATCAGGATGGAGAGAGATAATCCATCTGTCTTCTAACATCAAATGAATCTAGCACTTTATGTTGCTGGAATCAGCCAATCAAGCCTGGAATAGCACAGCCTAAGATTAAGACTTTAACATTTCATTTGAGACTACTTGAGACAGGATGTGAGTCCGAGACCAGACACAAGTGCTATGCCCCGCTTACAAGCTGAGCAATAATCTCATGTTTGAGAATCTAATTTTGGTCTTTAAAAAAATGATCATTTGGCACCACAATAAAATGCTTATAGAAGAAGGCAATTATGGAGCCAATCCCAGCTGACATTGGATGAGAGGCGGGGTACACCCCGGCCGGCATAGCCAGACTGTCACTAAATACAGCTATGTTTATAATACTTTTTTTGGACTGATGATACTTTATGTTAAATCTGTGAAATGTTTCAGATACATTTTCAATTTATTTTACAATTAAATTAAATCTGTCATTTTATTATGTGTTATTTATTTATGTATTTCACTATGGTCTGAACAGTTTGTGTTTACATACTTTTCATATACATATGTTACCTAAAACAAAGTGTATTTATTTAAACAAAAAAAACTAAGCAAAGAGAAGGTCTTGAGATGTCACCTTCGGCCACCATCTTTGTTCAGCAAACAGGTGAAAATATTCATATTAATTTCAGGGAATATTCTTGCAATAAACTCGACCGGAGTGTCTTTAAATATCGTCCTACAAGCCGGTAGGTGTTTTAAACTGTTCTGCTAATGTTTTGAAACAATAGGTACTGTTTAATCAATAACGTTGTATGTTATGATTAATAACGAGAGTGAATTCATGAAATTATATAAATAAATTAATGAGTTAAAAAGTTAGCTCATAAGTTAGCTAGGTGCTGGGACGTTAGCTGCACGTGAGTCCTGAATTCACGAATTTATATATGTAAATTCGTGAGTTCAAACTTGTTATTTTCTGCCAAAATGCATCACGTATCTGATGTAGAGACCAGTATTACTTTTAGCTGTAATATATATAAATATTCCTCCTAGTGGTGGGCGGAACGCGATCGTTTTTTTCCGGTAAATGTCAAATGACGCTCCCAACGCCCCTTTAATGTGAACGCGTAACGTGAACGTTGATAACCACCTTCGTGATAGCACTTATCCGTGACTGCGGTTGTTGGGCTTAGTGAATGGAGATAACGAAAAGATACCCTGGGTATGTTGAACTCGCTTCGCAGTACAGGGCTCAGGACGCACGGACAGCTAACGTCACAGCACCGAGCTAACTTTTGAGGCTATTAACTTTGGACTAGCTCCATGCTACAAGAGCGACCCCTACACCCCTGTTTCAGCTGCAAAGTTTGTTCATCCCTGAGATGTAAATGGCCTGGATTACCAGAAAAATGACACATTTTTATGTCTGTGCACAGTGGAGAAAGCAAACCTCTGAATAAAACAAAAAACAGAAATCCTGCACAAACAGAGAGGTGATCACAAAGCTGCACAGCACATAATGGACAATTTCTATAATGGGACACTGAAGAGATGTGCCACTGACTCCAGGCCCCCTCCGGCTACATCTGTGAAGGCTGCAAAGAGCAAAGTAGGTAATTATTCTAAACTAAATACCTTGCATTGCTGTGCTGTGCTGTGCTGATGCTTTTGCAGTGTGCTGCTTTTCTGTTTGTTTGTTTTTTTTAAATCCTTGTGTTGTTTATAAAGTGTATAGTCAGTGTGAATGTGTGTGAGGTTTTCTTGATGCTTGCTTTGGTTAGTTGATCAGAATCATAGTTGTGGTTATTGATTTTAGAGCGAGGTCACATTGTGGATTGGGTTCAGTTTGTCTGCGTTTTTTGTGTGGAGTTAGTTTAAGTTGTTGATGGAGTGTCTGTGTTATACTCGAGCTGTGTTTGCCTGCCAGCAAGTTGTTTGTGGCTTATGGTTTTTGTGTGATAAGCCTTTTGTTTGGTATAAATATGATCAAATATGTGCAAATTTAACTATCTCATATGCGAAGCTGCCCTTGCCATCCAAATATGCACAACATGTACTGGATGCAAATATCCTGTGAATGACCCATCATTTGACATATCTGTACTTGTGACAGATGTATATAGTACATTTCCTTTACCTTATATATTTGTTTTTATCTTGTTTTATTTTCTGCTGCTACGAGGCCTGCGTGATATGACCAAAATCTTCTTTTCTGGTAGCTAGTTCCTTATCTTTATAACAATATGTTCATACACCACGTTTTCCGGTAATTCAACAAATCAGCAGTTTAAATGACACATGACAGTGTCTATTTTTGTCAATACTTGACCTATTTAAAAAACTGAGTATTTTGCCAAGAAGTTTAGAGTAGGGCTGCACAATTTGGAAAGAAACATGTATTTGCGATTATTTTGCAAATAATAATTGCATACAGTTTGCATAGTTATTCTTTCTTTAATAAGAAATGGTATTAAATTGATTTTGATGAATTTTTGAAAGGAACTGTATGAAACAACAGATTTTCCTGAAATCTGTAGAACAGGCATCACAATACCTAATGCAAAATGGTATTTTAACATTTATTTTGCACCTAACAAATCTTGCATGATCATATTATATATACATATATATATGTTAATGTTGTTATGTTATTATTATATTCATATTTAATTGTCCCTCAGCTCTAATAACAAGTAAAATCCCCAGTGTGGGATCAGTGAGGCTTTACCACATCTCTTATCATGAGTTTAAAAAAACACACCCCTCATTTTCACTTTGCAACATTAATGATCTTCAGCAGACATGCCAGGTAAGTGTCTGCAGTGCTTTTGAATGTAAATTGCCTGTATTAATGGGTCTGCTTCCTCAGTGCTTGTGATAGCTTTAGATGAAGTTTTACCTTGAAGTAGCAGTTGGAAGGCAGCATGCTGTTAGGCATGAGACTTGAGTGACACTTGTTAGAGATCGAGTTTGCAGGGGAGTGCAGACGTGAAGGAAGGAGGTGGGTCAAACAGTACACTTTGCTTCAAAACAGAAAAGTTCCCAGTAGCTTTAAATGTATAGCAGCATATTAGCTGACAAGTCAGACATATCAAGCTGTTGTTGTTGTCAAGTTGTTTTTTCCCCTCAATGATTGATGTATTTTTGAATCACACATGTCACTCAGTTGCATGGGAAGTTTTTTACACCTCTGTTCTGCAGGTAATATCTTTTTTGAGGCTTACTCAATCATACCTGGGGAAAAAACGAGATTCCAGTGTGCTGAGTAAACCAATTTAAACATTTGCTGACTCAACAACCTTCAATTTTGCTTAAATGAAAAAGACTGCAGATGCACAGGCATGGTTTGGCTCAGTAAACTTTGTAGATGGACAGTCGATGGTCCTGTAATAATCTTTATGTCCGTTTTAGTTGTTTTTACCTCTTCTTCTACACTGAAACAGCTCAACTATGTTTACAAACTCCTGCAACACAAAAAGGGGTGTTCTCTTAATTTGACAACATGGATATGTAGATTAGAGTGCTCCCAATTAATTACAGTCACTGGGCATAGCAGGTGTGAAATGGTCTCTAATTAAGTCTACAATGAAAACCAGCAGGAACCTGGCATTGTCTGTGAAATCACTCATTCACTGTCTGTTCCCCACACACAAAATACTCAGTGTGAGCAGTGATTTAATATGGACTTTTGACTTATCATCATTTTTGCATTATTACGGACAGGTGTCATATTGCCTGACTGATTTTCACATCTATCCTCACATTATTTGTATTGAGAGTTTTGTTATCCATCGCCCTGAAAAGCTGATTCAGGGGTTTTAACTTTGTATTGGCCATTTTTACAATAGACAATTTGACTTGTCAGGTGTAGAGAGAGTGAACATCCACCAAGGCTGATGGTGCATTCACAGGCACCTGGGATGGTCCTATTTCCTGATTTTGAAAATTTGTTTTCCCGGGTTGCTGTGCTCAGGAGTTGTGCGTTTTGTCTCTATGTCTTAGTTACTTTATTTTATCTCAGATATTTGTATTTCCACCATTTAATTACTGTGGTAAGACTATCTCAACTTGTCCTTATACATCGCTTTGTACAGTGGCCGAGTTGGGCGCTGACAGGCTAAAGTGCATTCAGGTGCTTTCACTTGAAAGCAATACAGAATACCTATAATAGGAGAAACTGGATATTCTCTGTTTTTAGTTGCAAAAAAGATATGCATAGAATTCAGGGAAAAGAGTTGAAAAATATCGGCATATCCCATTGTGTACAAAAATTGTGATTAAACTATATTTCTCAGTTTTAACTGCACTTATTATTTTGTATTGGTATTTCAATTAATATTTGCACTAAACATTTTAAAAGTAATTTGAATTCCTGTTTATTTGGGGCAAAAATATGTTTTACTTTTATGTCTTATTGTAAGCTGTTATATTTTATAGTGGGATTTAAATCCCTATTTGGAAATTACATTTTGGTTTCATTTTATGCAGTTTTTAATTATTATTTAAAAATGAATTCAATGTTTTAGGCAATTTGTTGCTGCATTTTAAACATTTCTATGTATTTGTTGAAAGCAATGTTAGAGTCAAGCCTGATGTTGCTTTACACAAAAAAGAATGGTCCACACAGTGAGACATAAAACATATGAATTAAACAATGGTATGGGATTGGTACTTGGTGTTGGATCCCCAAAGGCCAGGTATCAGAACCAGTATGGGGGCTGAAAAAGTTGGATTGGAGCATCCCTATCTTTAATTAAAAGGTAGTTGAAACTGTGCAGATGGAATTTTTTCACAAAAGGAAGCTCTGTGGGTGAAAGGTTCACTATCGTCTTCTGTTAATCTTGCAATTGCAAATAGATCAATAATATTGGACCTGAGAGTAACTTCGGGCTTGTAGGGGTGCATATCATTACTGTACATATGCCTAAGCGAGGTCATGCTGTGATTTATATGTATGGAGTATTTGCATTCTGTGCAATATTTAATTTGATGCTGGTGCAGAGTTCACAGGATTTCAGTTAATTTAATCAATTTGATCGTTTCTAGTCAGTCTGTCAGGCATGTTTTAACCAAATTGCACACTTTCAATGATTTACTGACACCAGAGAATATTGCAATGAAATATGAATTAAGTTTAGGGTTGTTAAATTTTCAAATGGTTCCCAAGGTTGCCATAGAAGTCATTATTTCCAATTACATTTTACATGTTTGGTGGAGGGTCAGGTCAGCATCCATGATAACATGCAGACACAGTATGGAGAGAAATGCAGCCATTTAATTTCAGTGCAGAAATAATAATACCAAAAGCCAGAATGTTATTCAAGGCTGCTTGAAAGAATACCAAAGTAGCTGATATAAATCTTTATATCTGAAGCACATAATTGAGGGCAGGAGAGTTGTGACATCCCAGCATCTTTCCCTCATATCCTTTCTTTTCATTCACAGTGTGCCCTCACTAAAAAGTGAGAGCTACTGTTAAGTTTTAGAGGGGGTTTTAAGTATGTTTCAGAATAACTAAATATGCTGTTTGCTTGTAAACAGAGAAAACATTTTACTGCCTCTTAGCTTTGGTTTTATTGGTATCCTTTGCCTCCAATTCAAAGCAATATGGTTCAGCCCAGACTTGGCCAACGCTACATAATGGCTTGTTTAAAATTCTGTTATAATAGTGACCTTTTACTGATTAAAGTAACTCCAGTGAATACTGAGCATATGGGTGAGAACACAGTATTATTTGGTTGCTACCGAAAAGTAGAATGAGGACATCCAACTCAAATTGAAAAGAACAAATTAGGAAAAAAGCTGAACTGGATTGGTGCCGGGTTTTGTGAAGAAAATAAATTTTTGGCAAGAATAAAATACTCCCAAATGTCATAAATCGAATAAAGTGTTCATTATAAGGAAATGCCTGGCACTTTATCTTTGTTATTTAATACCAATTCTTCACAACAGTGTGTGAACTGCTTTGCAGAATTGGGAAATAGCTAATGATTTGTTTGTTGGGGGGCCGCGGCTGCAATGCAGCAATTTGTCGGTTCTTGGCATGCAAAACTTTGGGAACTGCACAAGGAAATGCCCAGATGGGTGGAGACAGATAAGTTTCACAGTGGCTCTGTTGAGTAGGTGTGGCAAAGCAGAGACAAGCAGATCTGATCACATTATGGCTTGGCGTGAAGTCATGTCTCTGGCACACACCAGCCCAATACAGCTGCCAATTTCTTGTCTTTGTGGTCAGGCAGGACCAGTGGCAGCTAATGCTATTGGCACAAAGGATGTATTGTGTTTTACCTGTTAGGCGAACAAAGAAGTTAATTGTGCAATTATGTAGGCTATTATGGGTTTCACTAGGTATGGTGTGGCGTGGCTGTCACAGCTCTTCTTTTCTTCTTCACCTGTTCAGAAAACAGATGCAGCAGCAGAGTTACAAGGTACATAATAGCCTTTTGTTCACAGCGATCAATATTATATATGTGAATATTTTCTATAGATTATTTCCTTTTGCACCACAAAAGGCATGGTACGATATGAAAATGTCACAAATATCCTGCAAAAATTAATTGCGATTCACAATATTAGGATAATCATCGAAGTATGTTCAAACTCTAAAAAAAGAATTGAAATGTAAATTACAAGGGAAGATGGAATTCCTGTAAAATAAAATACATTTTACCTAGTTTGAACTGTGACTTGAGGGCTGTGGCCAAATTATTGTTATGATTGGAGGAAACACTGTAGTAAACAGCAGTCAATTCAGCTGGATAAGTGGTCAAATGGTCTGCACTTATATAGCGCTTTTCTAGTCTTTGCAACCACCCAGAGTGCTTCACACTACAAACGGCGCTCATTCACCCATTCACACACACATTCATGCTGCTGGTCAAGGCTACCCTAAACGGTGCCACCAACCACCATCAGGAATTCATTCATACACCGATGAACGCAGCTTCAGGAGCAATCTAGGGTTCAGTATCTTGTCCAAGGATATTTGGAACCACCGATCTTCCGACCCACAGCCGCTCAAAATTACAGTTGTGGCAATTCAACTGAATCAGGAAATCAATAGACCTGAACTTTTGAATGATTCTTTGTGGAAAACTCAGTTTTGCTGACCTTTCAATCAAATCTGTAAATTTAAAGATTTACTTGTTGTGACTGTTGTACTGTTGTGAGTGTTTTATGTCATGATATGCAATTTAAAAAGTCATATATCATCTCATCGTTCACAGGACATGCCACAAGTGCTTTATGTTTCAATGTGTTCTGTTAAGTTATGTTGCAAGACTAGGACAAGGGTGTTTTTTCAAACATAGAGAAAATATCAAATCCATCTTATCGCACCAGCTTCCTTCCACATTAATCAGACGATCAGCGAGCTCATGAGCAAACTACAACCTACCCGACTGCATTTAAACTGTACATCTAGACCATGCAAAATCACTTAAAGGATAACATTATCCGTCTGAAAACTCTGGGTTATACATTTTTAGTGAGGAGTAGCTGTAGGCTCAAGTGTTAGCCATTCTGTGTCTGTTGAAGGGAATACTTCTATAAACCATACTTATCTCATCCCCTGTTGCCAGACTGAGAGGTTTCACTGTTTAAAGAGAACTCAGGATTCATTTTAGAACTGCAAAATTGTCCCTAGAAACTTCTCTACTATCCAAGTACGAGAGATTCACTCCTTATGTTCGGTAAACACATGTATTTGACTACAGTATTGCTGAATAAACTACTTACACAAAACCCTGCATCAGCCTGCCACTGGATCCGTTATTAGCCAGAAGTCCTGTTCAGTCATAGATCACATTGACCTGACACACTGTAGCTGAAGGGTAGCCAGTGACTGACTGTCCCAGTGTATCAATGGGGGAACAATGACAGTCCAAGTCCATTTAATGTTGAACGATGTGTCCCTGAGAGATGTACAAGCAAAACGGGGCCAGTTTCATTTTATGAGCATGGGTTGCTTTGTTATATTAAATCATATATGCAGCAGTATGGAGTACAAGGCTTCATAAATAGCCATTATTGTTAGATGTTGAATTGCCTTTCTAATAAAAGCAATATGACTGTGTCAAAGGATTATTCCAATCAAATGTAGGTCAACATGCTTTACAGTATTTATTTTGGGGTCAAAGGAATGAGAAATGCACAAAGATATAATAAACTAGAGGTAGAGTGCAACCACTTGGCCTATCACACATATCCGTTTATATATTGTCTGGTATGTATGCACAGATATGAAACCTTTTTTTACAAATATATAATGCACAAAACAGTGCTCTGGGTTATGTTAGCAATATATTTATATCTGTATATTCTCACCTTAAATGGTCAGCAGTTGACTGATACTGAACATACAGTATTGGTGTTTGTTAAGGTATTTATTTTATATTTTTATTTCTTCTTTGTTTTGTCTGTTTTAGAATTGGTTGAAAATATAATACCTGAATGTATAATAATGTTAAAAATTATTTTCCATATCAGCAACCGGTGAATTTTTCCACTCTATCATTGGTATCGGTCTTGGTCTCATAAATCCCCTATTGGTGGAGCTCTTATAAGGGCACACGGAGGGTGCAGACCTCTGCCAAGGCATGCACTGTCTCACAGTATTAGCATGCAGATTGAGGGGCATTCATAGGAATTTCCCCAGTTGGAAACTATTTTTTTTAGATTATTTCCACATTACATGAACTCGGCATGAATACCCTATCTAACAATGTTAACAACATTGAAAAGTAATTCCTCTATCCACAATCAGACAGACTGACAAACCGAGCTGAACACATGACCTCTTTGATGGATTCAGTAATTATAAACTTGATTTAATTTAAACACAGTCCTGATGGAAATAAAATGAAGGAACACAGGGAAAGCATGACAAAGCTTCTTGCCTTGTCAATCTTGAGAGAAAAATGTGCACAGAGTCTACTTATGAGAATCCATATTGAAAGATATAATTTAAAACACAGGCCTGTCTGAGAAATCCATTGCATGCTAAGAGAACTGGAAACTCATTTGCATGCTCTACCCAACCAAGGCGAGACCTCATCCTGAAAGAGCTGAATCACACAGTGCTGCACACAGTATGTTGGGCATCCTGCCCCAAAGCTATGAACTAAAGCAAAGTCAGCACATTGTGTGTCTCACTAGTTTCTACATACAACTGCCAAGAAATTAGTGGATGAACGTGTTTTTCTCATGTTTAACAAGGAAGCAGAAATGCTTGAATTTGTGTTGTGGAACATCAATGCTGCAAGTCAAGACAGATATGATGCTTTGTGAGTTTCTAGAGCTTAAAATTAGGTGGCAGAATTACTTAATACTCGCAATCTTTGATTGAAGGGCCAAACAAAGATTCAGAGGCACACAGAAACATATTTTATCATCATATTAAGGTGTAAGTAATGATATCTAGTAAGACTGGACGTGTAATTGACCTGATTGATTGACTGACAGTTTGATAGCAATAGCTACACTTAAAAAATCACAATCAATGAGCATTTCAAAAACTTACAACAACCAGCAGTTTTTGACTGAATGTTGGTATTGCTCTGATAATTGTACTTAGGCTTTAACACTGAATCAAATATGAATGCTAATGTAAATTGTGAGAAATAGAGAGCCTGTTAACTCTGCCTCAAATATTTAATTGGTCTCGTTTATACATCACAAGGTTAAAGAAAGCACAAATATGCTGTTCTTTAAAATTGAAAGATTTCTAATTCCTAATCATCAGACCTTTTGTGAGTTGGGTCTTGGTGGTTTGTCATTTTAAAAAAAGTGTGTCCCCTAAAGAAAAGGTTTAATAAGCACTGCAGGAGGTGGTCACAGTGGATAGCTGTGCCGTGTGTTGGTGTTGTTTTACTGTTCGTGGAGGATGTATGTAAACTTAAAGTATAAATGAGTCTGAGATGGAGACAAAGAAAATATAGGAAAATAGAGTGAGTTTTTTTCTAATTACATTAATTACAGTGGTATATGAACATCAGTCAAACATTATCTGAAGATTATTTATTCTATGTGGTATGTTGTTTATTATATTGTGATGTGACATGAGAAAGATATTCTTAATAATGTTGTAATATTGGTTTTAGTTGCACCACCTAGCCCCACTCAACATATCCCACAGCGCAAACAGAAAAATACAATTCAGCTGAATGACACCTTCCTCAGGCTTTCAGTTTTTTGTGTATGCCTGTGAGAGCGAGGGAGAGACAGATAAAGAGGTTTTTGTTCACTTTGCTGTATCCAAGCTGAAAACCAGTTGTTGGCTGGATTAAACAAGTCATGTGGAATTATGTTGGATATTGGAGCCTGAGTTTATTCTTTGATCCTGATTCATGAGATAAGAGTGACAGATAATGTGATTGTCTATTGGCTAAGAAAAAAGAGGAGCAGACGTTCCTGCGTGATTTGGATAACTTGGACAGAGAATTAAGAGTTTGTTAAAGCATAATTGTATCCTCTTTAGCTGTAATCCACTGCTGCAATGTGTTGAATCTTTGTGTTTTTAGCTTTTGCATCTACAACATTTGATTACATTTTTGAGCTATAGCAGGCCAGCTAAATCTGTGTGTCTGTTTAATTGCTAACGTCAGGCTACATATGTAGAAACTGCCTTGGTCTTTTTCCTTTCTTGCTAAATGTTGGACTTTGGGGCTTTATTTATTTTAACCCCATGACATTTTGCAAAGAACAGATAGCATGCAATTAACTTGTCTGAGTTCCTGCTGAACTAGGGGCTGCACAACATATCGTTTTAGGATCGACTTTGCCATGTGTGCACATTCGCAAGAGTCGCATCACGAGACCTGCAATGTCTCTTAAAGACAAATGAACTATTTTTGATGCCTGAAACAACAAGAAAACTTGATATCGTTCCCATCTTTCATAATTTATCGATTGTTTTTAGCATTTACATTTAATGCATTTCACTTTTTTAAAATATTGCTTTTAAAACTTCAACAATTAGTTCCTCAGTTCCTAAACGCTCACTGCGTGTTGATAAAAAGTAAAGGTGATGTGACACAGTGATAAGGTGAGACTAGTGTGGCATATATTCACATTGAACAAATATGTTTATTAGCTGGAACGTTAACTATATTGACTCTGTACAGTTTTCAATATGTCTAACAATAACAATAATATGTTTATCATTGAGGTAGAGATTTGTTTGCTAACACTTGGTACTATGCTAAGCTCTTCACTAGAGATAATTACAGGGGCAGTGTGTTTTCAGATAAAAGGTAACATTTAATGGGATAGTGGCAGTGTGACTCAATATTTAGTCACCTCAGGGCAGGTTTGGTGCTTATCTCTGACCTCTTTTGTGTGGAATTTGCATGTTGTTGTGTCCCAAAAACACTGTTATCTGTTGGATTGTATTAAAAGTGCTGAATGATTATCAGCTGTGTTTCAGCTACACACTGGACTTTCTGTGCCTTGCAAGATGTCTTTTATCCCTAATATAGTAGGTTTAAATAAAGAGGGATTAATGAAGCTAGAAGGAAAAATTAATGTTGATTGTATTTGACAGGAATTTGTGCTAATTCCCTATATTCCTTTACTGTTGCACTTCAGTTCAGGTTAATTTTGTTTATGACATATTTGCCACTTTATGGCTTTTTTCATCAACTGAATATGTTCAGGAACAGAACATTAGGCACTCACAGTTTAGTTACTCCCATGCCTCCTTATGAGAGTAACAGCAGATCTGAGTCTATTGATTCAAATGGAAGAAATGAAAGTGAGCACAAACAAGTAAAAAATGGACCCATTTTTCAAAGGCAACATGTCTTTTGAACATTCTGACACCCCAAAAACAATTTTTAACCAACAAATAAGGAGAAAATTTAAAACGTATCGATCTAGACCTACAATTTCTCACCCTATTTAGATGTGGCAACATAGATCTTGGGTTAACTGATAGCGTTTCTCAAAACCGTGATTTTTTAGGAAATAAGTCAATGATGTATTAATTTTAAAATATTTTTAATAGTGCTCCATACATGTTTAAACTGCTATAGCCTTAAATGTAATTTATGAAATGTGAAACTGTACAATATTCACACAGCTTCTAACTAAACTAAACTAAAACTACATATCATACTTAAAATATCCTTTTCTTATGTTTGAGTGTGGTGTCACAATAATCAGAAGAGCTACAAACTGATTACATCTCCTGACAAACTTTGTGATGCATGAACCCGACACTCAGTTTATCTGATAAGATTACATTTCAACGCAGCTGTTTAATTTCAGTATCTACAAGCTTTTGATTTCCATCCTCCTTTGAAATTCATATTTTAATAACAAGTTTATGTCATTCGGGGCAGGAAAATATATGAAGCTGCTGTGTCAAGTCGCTTTGCAATGATGCTGTGAAAATGCCTTGTATTATGGGGAAAATATGTAAAGATATTTCCAAAAAGCATATTTGTCACCCAGCCCAAAAAAATGCATTAGTCCAGACACATGCCATTGTACAGCTACTATTGTGTTTCAATGTATGACAATGGTGGACCACATTAAACTAGCAATCAACACCTACTGTGTTGTGACAAATCAGGAACATTATGCTTCATTGGCCAACAGTTTCCAATGATAATGGTATGTAACCATTATGCAGTACATCATTGTGTAGGCTGTTAGCCAGAAGGCAGTGACAGTCTCATTAAAATGGAGTTTTAATTAACGAGCTTGTCTGTTTATTACAAGTGTCATGATGTGCATGGGTGCAACCCCTGTACATTTACACATTGTCAACATGAGAATACACCCTGATAGCTATATTTGGTTGTGATCTAGAAATCAACACAGTGCTTAATGCAACAGGAAGGGTAGGTTCAACATAGAAGCTGTCATGGAGCCCAATTCCTCCCACAGAAATACTGACAGAGTTGCCTGAGGGTCTGGTCACTTTCATTATAATAGACAGCAGAGAAGATTTGGTTTCTGCTGCAGTCACCAGGCAGCTGCAATCAGGAGCGCGGCTCTCTCACGCTCTTGCCCAGTAATTAGAAACAGGAGGATGGAGAAAAGAGCTTGCATTTAACCTTCACATCCCCTTGTTTTTAAGAAGTGAATTTCCTCATCCTATTTGTGTAATCCTCCTGCACAATGTATGTCTTGCTTTATGCAATTTCCCCTGTGTGGTCAAGGTCCTTTTTATAAACATTAAATTGTATTTGTGCACTTTTTCATTCCACTTATGCTTATCAAAAAAGCCTTTGCAATAGAAGTTAAGGATAATGAGTTGTGAGGTGTTTGCTCCTTATCCACACCACAACTAATTTCGTATGCCAACTGGGACGCTTGGCTTGCTGCCCTTCACTGCGTGCACCGAGGGAATCCCAAATTCCTGTCGTAAAAGCACAGGAAGCTGTGACCTCTTTTGAAAGACTATGAATCATCCTGTTATCTCCATCTCTTTGGCGGCAGGGACTCTCATTCAGACGTATCACTGTCGAGTCAGGGCTTGGTAAATGAAGTGAGAAGGCAGTAGTAATGACATTGCAATGGCATTCTTAGAATTGAATTGGGAAATGAAATTTGCATGGTCTCAGATGTGCAAACAATATTATGCATCAAACTCAAGAGGAAGTGGTTGCAGGATGGAGCTTAAATCGTGCAAAAGGTAGCATGATAGAAAGATCTGTTCAGTAATGCTTTTTTCAACAGTGCAGTCCCAGGCTGGGGTAATGAAGCGCAGGCCGTCATTAGCGTGCCCTATGTGTGTCTAGTCAAATTACCTCTTGGCCTTGGTGCTGCGATTCAAAACAACCAGCTCTTCAAGTCAGCTGATTAAATGCAGAAAATCCCTGCGTTGGCTGATTTCCTCTTAATTGGTGGTGAAACCTCAAGCCAAGTTAACACTCAAGCCACACTTAAAAAACTATTCTTGTGATTCCCATTTAATATTCACCATATTGAACCTCACCAGAGATCTTCTTAGGGCTAAATGGGAAATTTGAAAGACAGTTGCAGATTAAAGAAAAAAAAGGTAAACTGTTTTTAGGGCAGCAAAACAGCTCACTTAAATTCGTTTGAGTTACCATAGCCACACTGCAGCCTCATGCAGGGATTTGACTGTTTCACTTTGATTGGTTTTATTCTTCCTGGCATGCACATGAGGTCTGTATCTGTCCCCCACATTCCTCTGGATTGAATATGATTTAGGCCACTGCATGTCTCTGAATAAGCAAACAGACTCTGGTAAAAATGAGTTATTTTAGGCGTATGAGAATGGGTTGCAGAGTTTGCTAAAACATTTGCGTTTTTTTAGCATTTCATTCTAACATTAATCCTGTTGTCCAATTATTCAGGTGACTGAGACCTCACAAACATGGAGGACATTTGATTGATAAATGGAGGAATTTGTGCTCCATTTTCTAATCTGTGTGCAGGAACACAATGAGTTTCAAAGGTCACTCCTCTACCTCAGACAGACATAATGGATATGTCACTTCCGTCTATGTTTGTCAAAGCTTGGACCGGAATTTATACACAGTGTCACACTGCACATTAATCCTGAATCCTATAGCATGAAATAATATTCCCACCCCTTTAAGTAAGGCACTGTAACAATTTTTATTTGAAAGCTTTAGTGTTGAACAGTTCCAGTGGTGACGAGGGAGGTACCTTATAATGCAGCTTTACTACCCGGAGATAATGAATAGTGGTTTGACTTTTCTATCTTGCTTCCCTTACATAAACTCAGAATTGGACAACAGCAACATAATGGCACAAATTCATGGTCAGAAATGTGTCACTAGCAAGCCATTCGCAGGTATAAATGATTGTGTTCATACATGCGCCCGAGGGAAGGACACCGTAAATCACGGGCCATTGTTCACATGTGGCAAAATGCCAAATTGAATGCTTCAGCAAAAAATAGGTTTTAGCTGGCCCTCTGCCAAAACACTAAGTAAATCTTGTATGCGCCAAATTACAATGTTATCCAAGCTGGATTTGATGTGGCTTATGCTGTGTAAAGATGGCTAATAATGGCTGTTATAGGCAAATTAGAAGATGCTGGATTAAGAGGGTTGTTGAGTAATGTACTTTCAAATCTACAATATTACTTCATGTGTGCTAGCCCCCCCCCCCTAGAGGAAGGTAGGTTGGGTTGGATTTTGGACTGTTAATGACTGTGACATTTCTAAATGTCTTGTAAAATAGGGCACATTGCCTGTCTTTGAAAGGGGAGATGGGACACCTGGTGGTCCAGAGCTGGCCAGGGGCCCAAGAGACGAAGAAAAGGCTAACCTTTTAAAATAAAATGAGATTAGGTCATTCATCCTTGTCTCAGCATTTCCATTGTACTGTTTTGTGCAGAAAAGAGATGAAATCAGTAATCTTAAGGCCCCTTTGCACAAAACCTGACATCTAAAATTAGATTTCATGCTGCCCATCCCCATCATATAGCACACATACATAGCGTAGCAGGATATTGGAGAGACTTGCGTAACAGATTCCCATGGTGTGGTGCTCTTTCCATGCATGCATTGGTCCAGCCATCTCCTACAGTGCAAGGTCAATCCTTATCTCGGTTAGCATATTGATTCTGTGAAGCCATTGTGTGGAGAAAAATATCTACAAGGCATTTCAGACTTCACTGTAGGTCCTCTGTCAGGATTAGAGCTGTGTTGCATTGCACATAGTTCACTCTGCTGGATTGTTGTCATCCTAGAAGTCACTGCATTAATGAAAACAGTACAGACTGCACATAATATATGCAGGATTTCTTATTAATGAATTCTCCATAAGGCTCAAGAACATACCCCATCTTGTGCAGAACCATCAGAACCATTTTGTGTTCCTTTTGACTTAATATTCATGTTTCTTTACTTTGATCATCTTGCTGTCAGTGGGAAATAGCTCATGATGGGGTGCTGCTAATCCCTCAGAATCAGTGTATGCAGTGATTAGTATTCTCTACAAGTGAATATTCATAGTATTTAAATTCATAACTACACTGTGCTCAAATAAAGCACCTGACACCAGTACAAAACTAGACTACAAATTTATGATATTTTAATTCTTCAGTGCAGGCTTTCATTTAATTTCCTCACGTGTCACTTGGTGACTGCAGGAATAATTATCACCTGGCTAAATATCCCACAGGCTGTGAAGCCAGCCGTGAGATAATTCTGTGTGAGACTTAAAATAATACATGTAACACAGATATTTCTGAACCCTTTTCAAGTTAAATTTTTGCAATCATTTTCTTCACATTAACGCACTTGTTGCTCACTAATAACTTCTTGCCTATGGGGGATCTTGAGGTTGCAGACTCTATTATCGTTTATCAGTTGTTGTTAAACTGAATTGCCTTTTCGTCTCAAATCATTATTGCCTATTAATTACTGTTTGACTCTGCGACATAATCTGAGAAGTAATTCAGATTTCTGTCAAAATAGCAATTCTAATATGCACAACTTAAGCTTTCTATAAATGTGCATGTTTTCCCTTAGTTTCTGTGTTGCGTTGAAAGGATGTATTTTGTAAATACTGCATTAATGAAATGGCCCAGGCTACTGTAATGGTTTCCAGAGTCAGCGTTTGATTCCCAAACTTTGTACTTTGAGAGAACCAAAACAGCTGCAGGGAGCCAGAGGCCTGGTCTACATCGGTGAGTCAGAGGCATCAGAGCCTCCAGTTTTAGACCTCATGTCATTCCCATTTAATATTTTCATTAAAGTGATTACACACACAGAACCCTTTTATAAAACTCATGTCATTGTTGTAGCAAATTTAACTCTCTGCCCCGAGGAAATTAACTGGGTGATGTTAACCTTTGGTGTGATAAAGATAAATCCCAAACTCGCGAGATACTCCTTTTCATGAGGACACCACCATCCCGAAATAGAATAAACTATTTTATCATGCTTCACTGGAGCCGAAATAGTAAAACAGTATTGCAGTTAGGGCTCTGTGGCGCACATCCACTACCTCTTTCTCTGTTCTCTCTACACTTTCACATCACAACCTACTGCTAATGCCCAAGGCATGTCCCAGGCTGGCATATCAAATGCTGTGTACTGATCTGGGACCAGTGGCGCCAGGTGGGAAGTTCTGAGACACTGTGAAACCCTGTAATATGATCTTCATAATCACCACTTTGCTCAGTTTAAGGGAGCCTTGTGTGATGTTGCAAGTGTTTGATTTTTAGCAGAATAATTTCTCTCTTTGACTTGGTGTTTGTGTGCTTCTACCCTGAAAAGGAAGTGAAGCCAGCCTTATTCAGAAATGTTCCCTTTGCCAAAGAGTTTTTTTTTTAAATAATAAGAGAACATGTTAGCTTTTCACAGACTGTTATAGTAGGAACCAAATATAATTTCCAGCAGTTAAACCTGGCCAATAATGACCAACGGTCATGAAAAGAATCAAATTAGTAAAAATTAGTAAAAATGTAATATGTGTTAGAAGGCACATACACAACCTATCAGTATGTGCAATGGTTGTTATCAGCCCATTCAATGGCCAATGGTTGATTCTTTGACAACCACTTTAACATGAAAGGTACCACTTAAACTACCACTAATCAGACCTTTGCACTCTGATGCCCTAATTCAATGTTCTGTCCCTTTGCTGTAGACCAGGGGTCTCAAACTGATCCATGGAAGTACATGGTCCAGCCGGTGTGGCTGCAGGTTTTTGTTCCATCCAAGCAGAAGCACACCTGAGTCAAATCATTCAAATTACCTAAAATTTCTTCAATCAGTTGATAAGTTGTATCTGCTGTGCTCCTGCTTGGTTGGACCAAAGACCCGCAGCCACAGCGGCCCTTTCATGGATCATTTTGAGACCCCTGCTGTAGAATCACAACCATAGAATGTAAAAGGAATGAATGGCATCTCTGCTTCTTCTCACTGTACAAACATGAAGCCCGTGGCAGAATTTGGAGCCAGAACCTGTGCCGTATTGATTGCCCTAGTGTCAAGGCCCTGCTCATACACTCGCCTGACCAATTGTGAGTTAATCACAGCTGTCAATCATGACTTTATGCCGGATTTTATTTAAAAAATATAAAAAAACCCAATCCTACCAGAAACCGAACACTGAACATTCATAGTGTTATAAGAACTGCGGACAATAATGTAAACCTTCGGGGAAAATGTATGTGATGCTGTCCAGTCTATATCCAGTCTACGACAAAGTTTAGAAGAAATGATTACAGTATTTCTGAGGAGACAACAGGGTGGTCAGATAACAACAAAGCAGCTTATGCTGGGACTCTAATGGGCTTTTAAGTGAATCATGGTGAAGGATGGCCTTTGGCTCATGCATTACCAAAAAATATTTAAAGTAGCAGGTTTATTATTTGAATTATTTTGCACCATAATCACTTAAAATGTCTTTTTACCTTTGCCTCTGAACATTTTGCAAAAACAGCTATTATCAGGTCTTCATAAATACAGGAGGCTCATTACCGTGGATGCCAACATCACATTGTTTTTCAAACACATAAATCCATTTCACTGCAATTGCAGTTGAATTATTAGCAGTGTACACATGAGCAAATGGAATTATGAATAACCATTAACTATCCCTACCGTCTAAATCCTATGTGGAAAGCCATCTGACAGGGTGATTTAGATAAATGTGTCCATGCATTAGGAATTCTGCTTCTAATTGTCCATTTGAATCTTGAGGATGCAACTGCGTCAGCTGCAGTTAATGGAATAATTACCTCTATTATATGCTGCATGTTAAATACAGGCCAAAGTTATGGATGTTATCATATGTGTGATGTCTATAATGTTTAATTATTGTCTGTTCTTTGGGTTAACTGCTCACAATGCATCATTTAAAACCCATTTCTGCACCTGCTGTGTTGAAACCACTGAGGGTGGCCAGGCTATGGTGTTATTTACCTTTCTCATGAAAACCAGTGTAACCAGGGCTGTATAATAAACCTTCCTGTCAAGTTTCACATTACTACAACACCCTTTAAAACCTGCTAAGGATACAGAAGCAAAGGAAGAATGATAGCTTTTGGTAGGAGCATCTGCAGAGCCTGATAAGCTTAGTCTAGGTGGTGTTAGTGAATCAAGACCCTTGACTATCTCCATAAGCTCTGTTGCAGTGGCCGGTTCCTAGATGTGGGTCCGGATAAGCTCTGTCCCGCACATCATTTAAAGCTTTCAGGAAAGGATAACCAAAAGGATAAAGAAAGAAAAACAGTTATGATACATGTTCTACGGGTCAGCACACCTTGACAGCGAGACCGCAGACCTTCCCCCTTCATTCAGCTGTTTTGTATCCTGCTTTCAAATGTGGCACACAGTCGGAGTCTCTCGGCTCTGCAGCTGCAACATGCCCTCTAGCAGGTGTGATGATACGCCAGTGTAAGACAGGATTTTCACAGACCTCAAATGCTGGTTTGTTGACAGTATGACACAGGGTTGTGTAAGCGGGGCCTTGCACGGATCAGCCTTGGGCTTGAATATGAATAACCAGTTTTTGTTTGTGACTAAAAGTGACCCATGGCTTTAATTTTTTGCCTGGCATCTTTACATAATGTATGTAAGAGCTCAACCAATATGGGCTTCTAAGTCTGATATTGATTTAAGAGGTGATACGTTAACTGATTGCCAACAGGACACCAGATACAGTGAAGTTTTGAGTCAGAATGAAAAGGCACCTTTTCTATATAGAGCGTGCACCAGTGTGACTCTGAATATGTACTCAGAAGGCTTTTCTTAAAGAACATTTAACATTATTATGCATACAATGTATTACATAGTCAACTAACTCTCTAAATGAAACTGAGAAAACAGAGAATAAATAGAAATTCAATAAATATCCCAATAAAAATCAGTTCTGTATGTACAGTATCAATCAATTCAATAGCCAATAATAGGATTGTGTTGTGTTGTTAGGTTAAGGCTATCTAAGCACTTTCATTACAGTCATGGGGAATGTGCAGGTTATGAAAAGATCATAACATGTTTAAGATTTTGGGTAAAGACTGTGGTTTGGTTAATTATAGAAAAGTAAACACATCCTGTCTAGTCTTAAATTCAGCCCATGAATTACTGTAGGTACTGCAGTTAAAATAGATTCTAAAAAGCTTGAGGAACCTCATTAAAGAAAACCAATTAAGAATCTCTTGCTCCACTTTTATCCTCCTTCCTCTTTGAATATGTCCCTGCTACATGTTTGTATATGGTTTACTCTCTCTATAGTGTCTTGCTCAGGGACTACAGGTGGCACCAGCATAATGTTGATCAGCATGCGATGTCCTTGTGAAAATGATCATAACAAACATTATTTAAACTTTATATGCAACTTTAATCACAAGAACCCATCATTAATTCAAGATGAACGAGAGGCCAAAAAAATACTCATTGTGAATGAGAAAAAACAGTGCTGCCACTGAATTCTTATTTAACCGTGGCCTGCAGCACACACCTGACATTTGAAAAGGTTGAGTGTATATGACAACTCTGAACAAGTTGAGAGAAAGACCTCAAAGTCAAACACAGGCTTTTCCTCACACTTTAAAAATGAAAAACGGATAAGTCTTTCTTCCACATTGTTTGCCGTTTCCATCATGCCACACAGATTAAAGTAAGGTTTAACTTCTGTCTTCATTGAGATGTTGTTTGAAGTTTGTGCGAGATTGAAAAGTTTGTATCTAGAAGAAAAATACGCTGTTGTTTTCCAATTTCCACTGATGCCTCAGAGTAGCTCAGCTCCATATTGCAACTATATCAGCCGTAACTACATAAGGTTATCATTTTACTGTTCATATTGCTGGTGTGAATTTGGTTTCCCTTTATATAGGTGTATTGTTTTTTTTTTTAAATCAATGAATTTTTTGATAGAGTTGCTCCATTTATTGTTGGCAAAGAGTTGAATAACAATGCTATTACCTGCCATAAACGGCCTCATTTACAGAGATCAAAAAGTGCATGCTTTGCAAGGTGCAATTTCTCCAACAGAATAAAGCTGAACAATGGCTGTATGCGAGTGTGTTTGTGTGCAGAGGTGTGGGTGTGTGCATATGTGTGCTAATGGGAAGCTAAATCATGGTGCCTTGTCTTCATCACTGCTCTGTGAATTACCTCAGCGGATGGTAGTTTCGGAGCAGCCGTTCTGCTGTCCAATGAGACTCTTTGGCTGCACATTGTCTGGTGCAATCTCTGCTGCTTTCTATAAGCTTGCATTTTAAATATCCGATAAACATTTGGCCCATTTGTTTGTTTGTTATTTTTTTCAGAGGTAAGCTTTGTTGACAAAACTACTTGGGCATCTGCTCGAAGATGAACAGAGCCCGACTGTAAAAGACTCCTAACAGCTGTTATTAGTGTTTCATCACAAAGGCATTAATGAATATTCATCTGCATATTTTTACAGCTATTAATAAATTAGAGCAGCAGTCACCATCGCCATTACTCTCAGTAATTAGGCTAATGTTGAACATTCTTTTCTGCATCTTTGGCCTTGTTTTGTTAATGTGTATGTAGATTTAATGACACCTCCATGAATGTTGTCAAACCTGACCATTTTGTTTTGTTCCTTCATTGCATAACAATTCTATTAGAAGTGCAATCATTATTTTTCACCTTTCAGTGTTGCATTCATACAAACAGAAAAACAATACAATTTCTTTATTATTGCAAGGTTTTGCAAGGAGGTGACTGAGACGGGCATCACGCAACTCTGCGTGCACGAGGAGTTGGACATTATGAGCGCCGTCGGCAGCTCGGAATCCTGGCTGAACATACGTCACATCTTACGCTGCTCCGATTGGTTGTCGATCTATCCAATAGAGCGAAGAGGCATTTTTTTCCTGGTTCTGTTGAAATACGCCCCATAATCACAGCCCAATGGATCAGTTTCAGACTCACATTCTGCACAGAATTGAGTCTGACGTCGTCAGGCTAGGTTATTTGTAGCACATGCGCAGAACAGATTTGGAGCCAGAATCTATGAGCTCCCACTTGTGCTTGCATACCTGCTGTATTGTCTATTTTGCCAATAAATGGGACCATAATTAGCAAACTCATTCTGTATTGAAGAAGATTTTCAAATAAGGATTAGAACCATAAACTCGTTATGAGAATGTTTACTTAGGTAATAATGCAGTGAGAAATAGTAATTTATTGATTCAATTTGACTTCTTTTGCAACCACTGTAGTTGCCCCCTGCTGGCTGTTAAAAAAGATTACAGCTTTAAGGAACTTCTGCATTGGCTTTACTTTTCAGGTCTGCAGTTTGCCTGGAGATACCGTAATAAAATGCTCATAAATAGCTAAATTGCTTTCACATGATACTGTTTTGTTCCAAAATTACATTTGACTCAATGCGTTTAACCTCTTTTGCTCAGCACATGAACCTGCATGCAACCAAAGCCCACGTAACCATGAGCTGGGAAATGCTCACACTACAAATAGACTACAGACGCAAACCAGAACATTTCCAAAAAACCAAACCCTGTCCCGTTGCCTACAGATTCTTCATTCATAGTCAAATATCTGTCTAAAGAGATTCATTGGATTTTA
>CAFUXE010000463.1:676383-703447 GCA_903364295.1 Serranus cabrilla
GTCAGTTTTGTGGTACCTAGGTCCTCATTACTTTCTTTCTTCAGAGAATATGGTTTAATATAGTGAAGCTGCATCGAGCTCTTAGTTAACATGACACAATAAGGCTGTTAGACAGCAGCATGTGTTAATCAAGCTGACAGGACTGCATACAGAGATTATAGAACATATGATTATGACAACGTTTATGATATGAACCAGTGCCTCCCACCATGGTGGATGAGATCAAGAGATAAAACCGAGGGCGTTGTGAGCTGATAACATAAAGGAAAGGGGGAAAACATTTCTGCTGTACAAAATGTTGATTTATTTCATTTTTTGCCTTTTCCTTGTGAAATATTACTTTACCTCAAAAATGTTTTAACTCAGCCTGAATGAGTCAGTCTTTAAATGCTAAATTGCTCAAAGCTCACAGACGCATGTAACCTGCCACCACAAGTATGCTTCATTTTAAGGTGTCACATCCCATTATTGTTTAAAAAGGATTTTTTCTTTTAGAAAAATTAATGAAAGTCGTACTCGCAGTTAAATATGCGTCACTTCAATTATTTTGAGTGGACCTGCTCTTAACAACTGTTCAGCTGTTTATTAATATTCAGATTTTCTAATTGTGCAATACTAAACTGACTGTCAGGGATAATGCAAAACAAATTGGTTGATATTTAACAAGGTATGCCAGTTTGTGCACAATCCATTATACCTACACATAAATGAAACCTGAAGACATAAACTGATTTTGAAATGTTTTCTTTTTCCTTTGAGTGATATGTAATGCATTAGGTGTCGACCTTAGCTGATCTTCATGGCGAGATAACCTTGTCCACAGTTGCACTGTGTATGCTTGTTTGTCTGTATCAAGTGATGCAATCATTCAGACAGCTCAGCAACACCTGGAAGTGGTGCTCAGTCTGTCTTTTTGAGTGCTGGAGAGGGAAAAAAACATGTCACACTGCATTTTTCTGTTAATACAATCGGGTGTGATCAGGAAAGATAGGAAGAACTCATTTTGCCACGCTTGATAAACATGTTAAAACATGCAAATTTCTCAAACGCCCCTGTTAAACTCGAGATTTTCAGTACACGCTCTGCAGGAAAGGATTTTGACTGTGGTGATTCAGTGGGTGAATCAGGAAGCTGCTGTAAGGAGTCCTGTTGCAGATCTGATGAAACCAGAGATGGGAGTGAGGGGAGGGGTGGGACGAGGTTCTTTGATCTCCATCTACTTGAATGAACACTGGCATAAATTGCCGCATCCACTATCAGCAGTGAAAATCAAATGAGATCTACAAAGCATGGGCCTTGTTCAGCTGATGTGCTCTAACCATTGGCAGGGTCCAGTGAGATATCATTAACACCGTTGTAGTGGGATGAGACAGATAAGACTGACAGATAAGCTGCAGAAATGAGATAGCTGATTGTTTATGTCCTTCTTGTCCTTTTATTTTGTCTTTTTCAACTCTCTGCACAGTGACAATCAGAGGTCTCTGTGTGTGTATTAAACAGGGAGATAATGCCAAATAATAGATAACATTAACATACAGGCAGCGGGCTTTGTAGATCAGCAGATTTGGCAGCGATTTTAACTACATCACTGACCATCTATCACCATAAAACATTACCATATGCTTTAAAGATTGTTGGCTGATACACACTAGCCTGGAGCAAATGTACACAGCCACAGATGTATTATTTTCAGAGCAAACAGGAATTTTCCTATGAGAAATCCACAATGTGGGCTGCCATTTTTTTTTCTCTTTTTCTTTTTTGTAAAAGACGCAGCACAATCAATCTCAACCATCCCCTTTCCCTGATGATGAGATCACAATCCATCTTGCTGAAATTTGGTTTGGGATTTTCCGCCTACCCGTGTATATTCTGCACATCAATAAGACAATGTTGCAGGCTGCAAGTATTTATTCAGTGCAAACTTCATGACGAGGGAGTAATGCTGTTTTCCAATGAAAAATGTCTCTCTAGATATCTTGAGAATTCAAGGAATCTCTGAAAGATTAAAACGGTGATACTTGTTCTGTGCTACCTGATTTTTCACTTGATTGAACTAAGTAGAAGTTAACCAAGAAGAAAATACCTTTGTTTCCATCAGGGTTGAGTCTCTGTTTGGTCCTCTTGGTTTGAACATAATAAAGCTCTTTAATTGCAGTGTAACAACTGCTGACCTGTAGATTTTTAATGCTTCAGCATCACTTTACCTCAGCACCACAGCACGGCAAGGATTTTATCAATGTGAGCGGGTCCTTGATGTGGCTCAACAACATTTCAGCAACAAATGAACAACGTCTGTGTTCTGCCGGTTGTGGAGACAGTTTCACAGTGTCTGGTCCTGCATTGAAATTCCAGTCCTGTAAAAGACACAAACGTGGAGTGGAAAGATAACAAGCTCACTCCTAATCTCCCTAAATGTGTTTGAGGCAGGTGTTTCCTGTAAAATGAGGACAACACAACAAGATCAAAGCACATTGCTTCATAAATTCTGTCATCTCATTCTGCATTCAGAGTGAAATGACCTAAAAGCTATTTGCTGTTTGAAAAAAAAAATACAAATACAGATGTGTTTGCAATTCACTGCTGGAGTCAGTATTGACACTGATGAGGTCACGGGTTTCATTTTAGATGAGGGCCTGTGGGATGTCTGCACCGAGCATTTACCACTCTCCTCATTTTGGCTATTGAAATATGACCGTTCTGAAACGGCCGCACTATTGCTGTTTTAAATGTGATGATCGCAGCTTTTAACACATAATTAACTTTGTTAGAGTGGGACTGCACACTTACATTTGTTTTTGAGCTGTAAACTAAAACTGTATTGTCATGGAACACATCAGGGCCCATGTTAAAATGGACAATCCCACTAAATGTATAAAAATGGCATTTTATGGTTTCAACATGCCCTCTCCATCAGCCCTGAACCTTGGACGGCTACTGCTGACATGAAGTTATGTTCGGGTAAAAATAACAACTCCCATAAACTGCTGCTACATAAGCAGCATAGAAGGTGTTGAAGAGTAAGTGGGTGGTGACATATTTTTTATGGAAGTTAATTTACAGGTAGGGCAGCAGCAGTATACTCGTTTCATGTTATACCCTGGTATGAAAACTGATGGTTATCATACAGTGTACATTTACTGTATGATAAAAATACTTTTTTTAGAAGACGTTTTTCACATCAATTATAAAAATGTTGTATTCCAAATAAGTTTTCATTTCTTTAAGGTTCATTTTGATGGTAATATTAATAATAATTGTACAGTACCATATACAGTGATACTGTGAAAGTGTACCATTGAAATCCTATTGACAGTAACAATGAAACAATATTACACAAAGTAACAATGTTGACTTTTACTTTCAAACGGAACATGAACACTGGTTTCCTGGGTCATATTCTGGGGTTTTTTCAACCCATCTGCCAACTTTCCTGCTTGCTATAAATGGCCTTTATCAGTCTTTATAATGCTTTTTCCCTTTTCCTGCTTTCCCCCCTTCCCGTCATACTTGCCTTGGGCACTAGAGGCTGCCACCTAACCACAAACATTAGTATGATTTGGATCAAAATTACCTGGGTTATCTACGAGTTACAGTGCATGAGTGTATTTGTAGGTACACGTATCAACAGTGAATAAGAACAACCTGAGGTGAATGATGATAAGGTTAATGAGGTTAATGGATAATACAGTGAAGCATCTAGAAACATTTAGAGCTGGAGGAGCAAAAGTTACTCTCAAGAAGTCATCCTTGCTGTAAGAAAGGTCAACCAGTAAATAAATGCGATGTTAAAAGGAGTCGCTCTAAATCGTTTCTATCAGAAGATACAGGGGCACCATGGAAACAAAATTGAGTGTGTTGTTTTCAGCCGGTGACACCTTAATCTGCAGCAACCACAAATCTTCTATTTTGGGAGAAATGGAGAGCTCTTTTTTGTACAGGTTTCCCTGCTCGCTGTTCAACATGAGGCATTTGAGTGTCTCTACTGTCTAGACTGGATATAACATCTTTGATCAAATAAAAGGGGGAAAAGATGTGATTCTCATATTCCTCAGGCCCATTTAAATCCTGAATTACTGTCACCAAGAATAAAGTCACATGGGGAATATTTTTGAGATTTTCCAGCTTATACCATTGAAGGTTCTTTGGGCTTTCGAGGATTGAACAGAGAACAGAAGAAAACAAGGTTTTAAACTCATATTTGTATGGCCACATTATTTAACCCAAGAAAAATGAGTTTCTTACGCTGATGCTGTGCAGCTTCGTATCCAAAAAGTTAGTCTTTATTTATTTATTTTTTTTGCCCCAGAAAGCAAATATGAGACAATGGCTTTTATTCAAAAGAGTCCAACATTATCCCATGGATATATAACATTGTGCTTTTCAAATACTGCCTCTGTAATGAGAAATAGATTTGATTTCACACAGCAAAAATTACTCTGGTGTCGAGAGGAAATGCAGGCACAACATGCTGCTTTTTCCCTAGCAAACACAATTCAATCAGTTCCTCTTTGCATTACTCAATTGGTATCCCGAAAGCAAACAGTTGTGTTGTTTTGTTTTGTTTTGTGGAGGCAATGCTGATGGCGATCGTATTTAGAATTCAGGTCCTATCCCTGCAGACAACATCTGAAATGGGTGACCATATGATCCTGTCTGCACTGATTACCTGCAGCATTGTTAAGTGATTACTTTGGCTAATATGTTGTGTAAAGAGAAGAGTGTCATATCTGCAGCAGAGTCATCTCTATCGCCCCTGATGGAGATATCAACACAGCTGTCGGTTTTTACTGCTCGTGTTGCGGGTATCAGGGCTTATTTGTGCCTTGTTTATGAAGCTGTAAACTGATTTGACAGGAGGCAAGAGGAGTGTATCTGCCTTTGTCTTTTTGACTCAGTGTGTGTATGTGTGCCTGTGTGTGTGCAAGCAGTGTGCAGAATTATGTATGAGTGTTACAGTCACTGGTCATGGGATCACAGGATTAAATGCCTGTTATTGATCACTGATTTGACACCAGTTTTTTGTCTGATTAGGTATTCAGGTTTTGGAGTGTCTTTAACTGATTTCTATTAGCAACGCATGCATGCAACAACAAACACAGAGCAGGTGAATACAAAATTTTTATTGATCATTTATTCCATGAAAGACAGTTTGACTCTGAAGAAAAACATGGTGAAAACAGTCTAAAAATAAACACATCTACAATTGTTTTGTATGCACATTTAACCAGCTGTATTGCATGCCGAACATTAATAGGACAGATGTTTTCAATAATGGCTAAAAAGCATTTATAATTCAGTGTTTCTTGTTTTTTTTTAATTATTCACACAATTATAGAGACAAATTGCTGGCTAAGGTTGCATAAATAGTCCAATCACAGCTGACTCCCATCTCAGCTGGAAATCTATTCAGGTGTTGAATAACTTTCAATTTCATAATCATCTATTAGAAAGGGAACAAAAGGTACAGCGGTGCTGAGAAAATTTGGTCCCATAAATTAGACTAAATCTAGTTTTTAATAAACCTTTTGACTTGTTGAATTTGTGATTGTGTATCTTGTGTGTTTTGTGTGTAGGTGTGCGAACTAATTTCCTGGGCTACTTTGTCGGCTATTTTTCTTTTTTAATTAATTTTTCAAAGATGTATTCCTGTATTAGTACATTGTAATGAGATAATGTGTTAGTCTATTGTTTAACTGGACAGTGTTTTATAAAAAATACCTTGATAAAAGTGCATTTCTTATACAGGCAACACTTTGTCAGGGTATTGGGTTATTATTATTACTAAGGAAAGCAATATATATATATATATATATATGTATATATATATTTTTCTTTGAGGGGGGGGGTCTTTAATTGACTTTTCAGATATATGTGCAGCAGTTTGGGCTTTTGAAGTAGATTGCCGTTTCCAGACTTAGATTTTAACCTCTCAGTTCGATTTCCAAAGGGCATTATCAACGAGCACTAGGACGGCAAAATTAATAGAAATTTGATCAAATTGGTAAAATGCAAATATGTGTCATGTATTAATTATTAGATAAAGTAGTATTTTGGTGCTGCTGGGATGTGCTGATCTACAAATCTAATCTACAAGAAAATAGTTAACCAGATTTTGATCAAGTGAACTAAAATTCTCCAAAACTGTAAACCTCACAAGTTTTAGTATTTATATCATGATACTTCCTTTGAGCTAAACTAATTAATCCTGATATTGAACTCTTTCAATCACCTCTTAATCACGGATGAGCACCTCAGCCCATGAAAGGAAAGTTTTTCAAAGCCTTTTGCAGATGCAGTAAAAAAAGCAACACATAACAGTCTAGTGTTTTGTATTTTGCCTGGAATGTTATATCTATTAAAGATGAAACATGGCTATTTGTATTCAAGTGAAATGAATAGCGTCTGCTGCCCCTTTGCAAACACTGCCACTGTGCTCCGTTCCATTATACAAATATACAAACGCATTGGTTGCTTTATAAATTAAATTAATGCTAAAGCTTAATTTGATAAGTGTTTGTGTGTAGCATAAAGCCTCTGAAGCTCTTCATCTATGGGAAATATCCAAAATGGGTGAACTGAGGTGACAGCTTAGCCAGCTTGTTTACCAGACAGATGGAAATGCTGTTTTCTATTTATGCCGGGCATGACACACCAACCCCCCGAAGCAACGTAGAGTGGGAGCGGGAGGGGGCAGAGGAAGCGCAGTTGTTTGACAGTGATTATTCTGTCTTAAGTAGAGGGGTGTTAGCATTAGAACAGTTTCACTGCAGCTGTTTAGGCCCCTCGCTCTCTCTCTCTCTCGCTCACACACAACTAGACTGTCCTTAGTTATGGGGGGGAAGTCCTGACACGCACAGAATCCCTTTTGACAAATTGAGGCCACTGGGAAATAAAATTGCAGTGGTGGGTACAGAGCTATGACACACTGCTGCGAACCAAGTGCCTGGACTGTTAACAGTTTTTGTGACCTCAGACTGAAGTCCACTCTAGCGTCCATTCAGCACGTCCCCTCTCCCCACTTCATCCCTGCCCTGCCTCCCTCCAGGCCCTGGGATTAGGATCGTTGTGAGTCAAGGAGCTCCTCCAGACCTGCCAGAGTTTTTTCATAAATTGACATCAGGACCCTGCCAGGGAGCGTGAGGTTGAGGCTGCCAACTTTTAACTGATACATGGCACTGTGGTAATCGGCCCTGACAGCTCATTGTGAATCAGGGAAAACTTGCATTTGAAATCATGCCCATGTACAGTAATTACAGCCAGTGCAGCCAGTGTGTGACACATGTGCCTCATGGGCAGCAAGCAGAGGACTGTCCTCCAGTATCTGAAAGCTGTTTAAGACCCTGGTGGTGCTGGTGAGCATCTGCTTTTCTCAAGTCTCCTTGAGCAAGGAAATTAAGCTCTGACCCTGCAGCCAGGGCTTACTGTGGAGCAAAAAGAGAACTTCAAAAAATAATGTAGCCATGAATAAGTTTTGCTCTTTTTGCCTAAATGAAATCCATTTGTCAAGTACAGCTGTGATTTTCATTGAGAAACAGGTGCTGCTGACCCTGGGTGGTGCAGCAGGAAAGCAGGCCGATCATGTCCCAACATAAGAGGAATAAAACGTATACTCGTAAGCTCAGCTTGATTTAACTTTCAAATGTCTCTCTTCTATCAACACAATTACACAGCATTAACATTTCCAGGGAGGAATCTGATAAGTGTACAGTGTGCGTGGGAGCTGGTTGCATGTCGCTTCTGTGTGAGCTGCAGTGGGAGGGCTGGTCCTTCAGCTTTAAGTGGAAGGTTATAGTGAGGAAACTGGTGTGCAAATGCTGCACAGATTCACCATGATAGCCTGTGGGGCCTGACAGTCTGGTGTTGCCTCTGGTAGGGTGAAAAGTTGTGATGGTTCATGGGGCCGACAGCTGGGAATAAAAATTTCAAAAAAAGAGAAAGAGATGGATGTTGATGATAAAAAGCGCAGGGGCGGTGGAGCACTTTTGCTGGGGGCAGAAGAGTCTTCTTTCAGGGGATTTGACACTGTGCACCCATCTGCTTATACAGACTTTCACCCCACAACTCATGAGGAAAAAAAAATCTAACTCAATAACAAAGCCTTTATTGTTTCCCCTCACTGACCGTGATATCTACCACAGAGCTCAAAAGAAAGAAAAAAGAAATGAGACTTGTTTCATGAAGCGTCTTGGGGCAGTAAAGGCTACTGCTCTTTCTTTTTTAAGGAAAATTAATTCCTCAGTGGATTGTCAGATTGAACACATTGCTTTGATACCCCCCTTTTGATAAGTGGACTTCAATTTTTTCCAGTAAAACATTAAAAACAATAGTTTTGTTTTAAGCAGTGTTATATTGGTTAAAATGGCAGTGCTGGTGATCACACAGCAGCTGTAGGCCAAGATTATTTCATGGTGTTATGTTCATGTGTCAAATTGCATTTTAGGCCTGTAATATTGATTTTGTGTGGAGCTTAAGATCACTGGCAGATGGCCATGTTCTCGTCATTCTGTCTGATACTGAGTCAGTGTGCTACTGCCCATTATTTGTAATCCAATACATGGAGAGAGGTTGTTGACATGATCATAGCCCAAGAAAGTGACATCATACGGAGACACAGTCATATGTTTACACTTACTGACATTTACACTGCCATATGGACTCATGCATGTAGCAGGCAGTATTTAACAAGCTGCCATTACTGCAGTGCCAACTCACGCTTAAATCCATACAATCACACTGTTATGTAAGGAGCATTTTATATTTAAACACTCATAATATTATTGCTGCCGCTACAGGTCTCTCAATCAAAACAAGAACAAAAGACAGAGTTTGATGATGTTTTGAAGCAGCTTGGGATCATGGGAATATTTATTGTTAAACAACCACCATTGCTGTTAAAAATCCGACTTTTAACCATGCTATGTTTTGTAGTAATTTCATATCTTACTTTAAGACGAGTGGACTACCCATACTATCCATAGGGGGCGGCTGTGGCTCAGTTGGTAGAGTGGGCGCTCAACGATTGGAGGGTGGTTCATTTCCTGACCATGGCAGCCTACGTGTCCAAGTATCCTTGGGCCAGATACTGAATCCCAAAATGCTCCTGCTGCTGTTTTCATCAGTGTGTGAATGAATTCCTCAGGGGTAGCCAGTATGAGTGTGTGTGAATGGGTGAATGAGCGCTGTCTGTAGTGTTAAAGAGCTTTGAGTGCAGTCCATTTAGCATTTGATAATGTTTACTGGATTTTGCATATCGGCCGAAACCAAGAACCGATATGAAACAGTTTAATGTATTCTCTGTATACCGCACTGTGTGGAAGGGACTGAGACCATTCTTTTATTTTAGGGCATTTTCATGCTTTATTTTGACAGTGACAGAGAGAATGGAAGGGGAGACATGCAGCATAGAGACCTCGGGTTGGATTCAAACCACGGCGACAAGGACTCAGCCTGAGTGTTATGCACTCTACCAGTGAGCCTTTTTTTAAGGCAATGTCATGACTTCAACATTGCTTTCCTAACTTTGTAAAACAAAATGTAACTAATAATTACATATATGAATATACTAAAAGGCATCAAATTCAGAATTTAGAGTGTATTTACATAAAACAAAAGTCTTTACATGATTTGAGTGTCTTGATACACTTCAATAGAAAATTACAGATTGTAATGGTGGCTGATATTTGCTGCCCACCACATTCACATCCAGACTGCAGAGGAGAGGCAAAAGTGTTCATGTTAGTTTTCCCCCCAGAGCTTGTATCACAACTAATTCACACTTGTGTTTTGAGGCTTTCACATTCACATGGGCTAATGCCGTCTGCTGGAGGGGGCGGTTGCGACGGTGATTAACCGAAACATCTGCGCTTCCACGTCAGCGAAAATCTGCCAGTTTAACTGAACCACAGTAATGGTTCAGTTGAATAACACACAAACCTGTCTGTCGTACAAAAGTAGGTTAATTAATTAATGCCTATAATTAAAGTATTGTTTTCTGATGTCTTTGCATTACAACTCTTTCTTCACAACACTGGAATAAATGCTAACAACAGAAACGACACTTGTTGTGATTTCCAGCTGCTCTGCGGTCTATTAGCAAACCACAGGCTCTGGTAGATATTGAGTTGTCAAGACGAAAAGCAAACAAAAAAACAACGGCATCATTGTAGTATTTAGCATCATTATAGGCACGTTGCCTCCTCTGCTACGCAGTAGAGAAGTAACCTTGTTTGTGTAAATTACAGGCCACTGTGAGATGCATTAGACACCTGTTGAGTTGTTTTCATTTGTTTGTTATCAGTCCACAGTGAAGCACAAACCGTCTCTTTAACAATAACAGTCTATCAGAGAAGAAAGGATGGACTCTTCTGTCTCATCCTCGCTCTCAGACGAACGAAATTGGTAAACATGACTCTGCTATGTGCAATTCACTGATGTCACATTTAATTGTTTCCTGTTACTAACAGTTACATCATATTACCGTTAGAAACTGCTCATGTATGAAACGACAGCTCTAAACCTATTTTCTGCCAGAAAACAGTGCATTTCTCAGAATCCTCCTTTGCGTGGGTAGTGAACTGAACAAAACACTTAGGGGAATACTTTGCTGTCATAAGATTCTACACAGGTTTACCCTCTTCACCACAGAGCATGTGCCTTTGCTGGTTTCAACGGTGAAAGATCTTTACACGCAGACACCAACTGTTCACCAACAAACTGCTCAAAAAACTGGAAAGCTGGTCATGATTGAAATATATTATATAGCTGCTTAAAGTAATTTACTGTTAAATAATTGATTTATTTTTTACTAACATTTTTTTTTACCAGTTCTACCAAAAAGTGATACTTTTCTTTAGATTTTAAAATAAAGAGGTTCAGTTTCCCAGTAATTCAGATAAAGGGAAAGTGTGGAAGAAGTAAGCATTATTTGGTATTACGGGTATTGTTTTTTGTTTTTTTTGTTTTTAATAATCTTGCAGCCCTTCTGGCATATCCTTTGAGCCCATGTGGGAATCAAAATGTTGGAAACCAATGATTTATTAGTCTATCCAATATCAGAAAATAGTTAAAAACACCCCTCACGATTTACTAGAGCCCAATGTGACATCTTCAAATTGCGTTTTTTATCCACTCAATAGTCCAAAACCAAAATATATTTACTCTATACTGATATGATACAGAGAGACAGAAAATCTCAGGACTGTGTCAATACGGAGAAACACCATGGATTTATTAAACTTTTAAAAACTGTGCCTTTTCTTAAACTTTAAATATAATTAAACTAAAACAACAAATACAATAGGTAAATATAGATCAATGGGTAATAAATAACATTGAGTAAAAATAATAAATTCCATACAAATAAATAAGATCAACTGCCCTGCAACTTCCACAAACTATTGAAAACTAAGCATAAATATTTTCAGTATAAGATTATATATATAACAAATTGGAACACTGCCTCAACATATGGAAAAGTAAACATAGGTAACATCCACTGTATTTTGGCCAACTATATCTACAAATCCCAGTTAGTAACTTGGTGAAAATGAGCAAAAGAGAGCGGGAAAAGGGATCAAGGAATCATTGAAAACGAATTGGGACACATTAATTAACAAGTCTTGTTCATCTTATTTGCATAATCATTGATAAACAAAATCTGAATTTAAAATGCATTTTTATTAATCATAAACAGGATGTCGGGGGAGCTTCAGGGAAGCCCAGATGGAAAAGAAAACACAGAAAACCACTTTTTCACTGTCAGTTCAGGCCAACGTTTGATTATGTGATGTCGAAATGGCAGCAGGGAAAGCGGGACTCTCTGGTGTACAGGGTTCTCTCAGGACATCCTTATCATCTATTCTTTCATTTGTCCAAGGCGAAGTTTGAGACCCTGAAATTCAGGGGATTAATGTCTGCAGTGATAACAGACAGGATGTGCTGTTGGACTTGAAGCAGCAATCCACAGGACTGCTGAACCATGACACCCTTGCAAAGTATTTCATTTATATTTTAGGGATGAAATAAAAGGAAATAACTAAATCAAATGAATGATAAATGAAACTACAAGGACAATAAAAAACACAGTCAGGGTAATTTTAAATGCTGGCCTGTTAGGTAAAATAAAAACTGTGAGCAGAGGCACAAGGAATTCTAACCTCATCCTCTCTGCAAAAGCCGAGGCACTTGATTCATCAAAGAGGGGGTCAGGCCGCCCTCATCACCACCAGGTGGGTTTCATTAAGTTGTCATCCTCGGCTGCAGAGAGCTGTTTGTGTGTCGGGCGCTCTCCGGTGTGCTGAGTTTCTCCTCGCTGGCTGTTTACTGGAGATTACAGTGGAAATCTTCCTTTTACATGTTTTCAGCATGTTCTCTTCCAGCATGCAGAGTTTAATGAGAGATTGACTCATGTTTTGTTACCACACTGGAGGATTGGGAGTTTGTTTCGGCTAAACTTTACTATGAAGAGCTCATTATTTAAAAACAGATATCTCTGTTTTCATTTTTTTGTGCAGTGCAGGGAATATCTGTCAAAATGGTGCTGCTTTATTCATTTTAAGAATCTGTTTTTGCAAATGAACCCTTTCATTCAGGAATTATCATTGAGAGTATGATCCCTTTTAAAACAGATATCCCCTTTATGTAAACAACGCTAATCACACATGCAGGCAAGGTATTGATGTGACATTATTTTGTCAAAAGAATAAAACACTTGAGTAATTCTCACTGGAGGAAATTGCCAAGTCAAGGCAATTTTATTTGAATAGCACCATTCAAACACAAGCAATTCAGTGTGATTTACATAAAGCAAATAATGAATTAGGGATTTTATTTACACACATACATTTAAATACCTAAAAAGCTGACAAAACATATCAAATGAGATAAAAACAAACACGGAAAAGTAAATACGAGTTTGGTAGAGAAATGAATATGTCAAAGGCAGAGAGGAAGAGAGGCTCTGGCTAGCAGCTAATGGTGCTACCGTCTAACAGTGCAAACATTACTATTGAGGGAAATAGAGTGGGACAGTGATAACCTGAGGTGGAACCAGCAGTTGGCTGAGGTGCTTCTGTGACAAACACCATAGCAATACCACCTGCATTCTCAGGCGAGTCAAATTTTAATCAATTTCAGGCTAGTAAATCTAGCAACTCATTTGCCCAAATCGGGAAGCAAGCACACCATTTTTAATTTAAAATGTTCTGATATAGTACTGATACAAATACCCTTAACACGATACCGATACCAATTGAATATTTCATTCGACACTTTTTTTCAGGTTTTTTTTTTTTTTTAAAGCAGTCTGTTGCGGATTTGTCAACACTCCTCCCTATTCAAAAGATTTTTATACAAACACATTTTGAAAGTGCTCAAATATTCATTTAATAACTGTACAAACTTGTACAATGAAGAATTATTTGGGCTTTGTAATTAACAACCACTGAAGAAAATCTCTAGCTAAAATTAGCACACACACCTGCAGCATGCCCCAAACGATTTACCTGACAATAAATGTTTTAACACACAAAGGATGATTACTGTTAACCTAGTAACCATTAACTGCGTACAAAAAGAACTGATTGCAGGTATCGTTTGACAGGCGCAGTTTTCGATACTACTTGGTTTTGGGTTGTTTCGGTCTATACCTGAAAGGTACTGAGTATTGGTACCCAGCCCTAAGTAAAAAATGTCTTTAAGCAAATACATGCGGGAGGATTTTTGACTTACTCCAAGAAAAAACAAAGAAAATCATCAATCTTCAGATGATGAGCTTCTCTACCTTCAAGTTGTTTGCTGGTCTTTTCAGTAGTAATGTGCATAGTACTGTAAGCCAGTTTTCCCCAGTTCAGAAGTGGTATGAGCAACTTTTACAGCCAACTTCTTCCGCGGTGTGCTGTCATGCTTGCTCATTTTGACCTGCAGTTCGTTAAACTGTAAAATATCTCTGCAACTAGGGTGGAGAGGTCTTATATAAAGTAAAATGCAGGAGAGCTGATGCTTTCCAGGTGTCAGCGATTACTACCTGACCTTTTCTTATACCTCACAGAGATGAAAGTGACGGCTGCTCAAGTGATGAATCAAATGGCACAAAGGTAAATGATGTCTAATGGCTAAGGCGTGACGCACACATGATCTCTCCATCCAGTGTTGTTCCAGCCTTTTATAACAGAGGTGGGCGATCTTGCCTGAAGCAAATAACAGCTCCAACATAATAAAAATGAGTTCCCTTTTATAAAATAAATCGTTTTTCTTCAGGGAAACACACACGCACACACTGACTATATATATATCTCCTCCAAGGTGATGTGTTTTCGGTTTAGTTTAATTTATTTTTCTGTAGGATTATGGAAAGAACACTGCCCCATTTCTTATGAAGCTTGGTGGAAGGGCGTAGCATGGACCAAGGAAGAACCTGTTACATTTTGGACCAAATCCAATTCAGGGCTGAATACACAAGTTATTTTTCCTTCACATTCCATTCTTTTTGCATGGCGGTGGTGGATCCGAGCATGGAGACTTTATATTTTGTAGGCATACTGTTGGAAAAAGCGGAAGAGAGAGCACATAGAAAAATAAGCAGACAGTCTGCTTTAAAAATATAGATTTTTTTTGGCTCAGAGACACTGCTAATGGAAATTTTATGCTGCCATTGGACCCTTAACAGAAGAGGAATAAATTCACGGCCATGGTGCTGTGTAAGGAATGAATGGTGGACTGATGATTAAAGCAATTAGTGCCATTTAATTTAATTGTCCACATATTCCTATTTAATTGCCCAGCTTGTGCGTATCAATCTGTTGGGTCTAAGAAAAAGAATAAAACACAAACTGTGAATGTCACTAGAGCCTTGTATAAATTGATGGTGGTGGCATTGCAATGCATTTTCCATAACAAGGATTTCATTCTCCAACTAAGAAAGATAATGTGAAAACAACTTACCTTGTATACATCAGAGACTTAATAGTGTGTGGCATTATTTGAATAGAAAAGAAGATGTACTGTAGATAATGAGATACTTGCGTTCCACAAATGAACTGCTGAAAGGCTGTGGTCACATTTCAAACTAAGTTCACACAGAAATGTACTATTAATGTGTGGCTCATGTGGAGAAAAACTGTCTTCCTCGAAGCAAATACATGGTCCTCATTTGACTTTCACCATACCAGGGAAGCACTAAATAATATGTTATTTCCGCTCATTTGTATCCCTCGTTTGCATGCTGCAAAGTGCAGTCATTAAAAGCTAACCTGTCAAGTTTTCACACCGAGGTGTGTGTGTGTGTGCGTGTGTGTGCCTCTCTGCGCTCTCGACTACACAATAAATACAGCACAGTTCATGAGGCAGCATTTGGCAAGAAGCAGTGGCTTATTTCTCAGATCCACCGGGGCTATAACTGTGATAATACCACAGTGACATCATTTGATAAACTAAACTGCATCATTATAACAACTCTGTGCACAGACCTGTTTTTTTTATGGGATCTCCTCCACGGTACGCTGAAACAATGAAGACAGCGTCGCAGCAAAGCATCTAGGTTCATCTCGACTAATCACGCTGCCAAGACTGCTGATTACATCTGCAATAATCAATGTGACATCCTAAATAGGAAGAAAGAGAAAATGAAAAATGAAAATTCACATAATCTATGAGGGATTTTTACCCATAACACCCTCACCGAATGATCATATGAGAGATTTTTATTTGCAAAGGCTTATAATTACATTTTTAAGCAGTAGTAAATCAGGTGTGTCCATGTTTGTGGTTGCGGCTTCTTATTGGAAAGAGATCAGGGTGAAATATTGGTATTGCTGCTCTGGGCCGAGAAGATGCTTGTTTCAGCATGTTGTGCGTGTCACCCTTCCTACCTCAACCCCAATCAATGCTGCCTTGACAAATCTCCCCTAGAGTGGGAATCATATTTTCAAGCTCTTGAAGGGCATTTGCTCACCCTGGCCCTCGCAGTGACCCAGCTCCGAAACACATTTACAACCTTTTCACACCGCACGGCACATTTAATCCACTCTGTATTCACAGACTGACTCGGAGGGGTCGTACATCTCTACGCTTCATTCCATCTGTCATGTGTTTTACTAATCGAGTGTGTGTGTGTGTGTGTGTGTGTATACAAATACATATATATATATATACACTCACGTGCTAAGATGTGTGTAAGCCAGGACCAAAGATTTGAGGTATTAATATGTTATTACTGATGTTTGCATAATCAATAAAATATGCTTTTGGTGTATATATATATACATCTACTAGTATATACCTGTACTAGCATAGTACATGATATAATCTAACATACATAAGTATATACATTTTGTAGAGTTTGCAGTAAATAAAGAAGGAATTAAGCACGGCGGTGGCTATTTCTTTTTAAATTATTTTGAACAGACGCACACAGATTTTTTTTAACTGTCCAAAACTAAAACATTTTTTTTGTGGTCATCCGTTTCAAGATTGTCGTCCAGAGTAAATGATAAATGGTCTGCACTTGTATAGTTCTTGTGACTTGCACCTCGAAAAAACATCTGCAAACTCTCTAATTTCAGGCTGTTTACTGGTCTCCTAAATAAATATTTTGAAGAAAATACCAAAAATACGATCACGACATAATCTTCTGTCTTATAGCCACGGATGAAGGATGAATATATTGTTTTCCGGCTTTGAAAAGTCTTAGCGAGCACTCAAAGCACTTTAACACTACAGACAGCGTTCATTCAACCGTTCACACACACATTCATACTGGTGACCATCATCGGGAGTTCACACACAGATGAACGCCGCATCTGGAGCAATTTGGGGTTCAGTATCTTGCACAGTACGTCGACATGTAGGCTGATAATCGTACCATGACCTCCTAATCAATGGGTGACCTCTCTTCCACCTGAACCGGGCTGTAGCCTGCAGCATGGAAGGAGACTCAGAGTCAATTGAGAAAGAGATAACAATAACGTAAGCGGCGAACGTAGCAGTGCAGTGTGTTTAGGGTTTCGGCTTTTTGTCCGTGAATAAATGCTCCAACAGTGATGTGATTGTGAGTAGTTGACCTTGGTTTTGACACACTTAGGATGGACCATCTAGTCTCCTCAAAGCCATTAATCAGCATTATACCATGACACACTGTGTGTCAAAATAAAATAAACCTAAATGAAATTGTCAGATCTTTAGAAGAATCAAATTATATGACCAAGTAATAAAAAAGTGGATGGATTTATAGATGGAGCCTCTCAATCAACAACTGCTTCTCAACTCACTTAATTCTACCTAAAATAAATAACAAAGCTGTGTGATGTTACGATTAAATACCAGTGTAAACTCTTGACCTGTGATTTGTTATTCTCATTTAAGAAGGCTGTGTTTTGCTGGTGATTATAAGTAATAAGAGCCCTTGATTGTGCACAATAGTACAACAAAGTAGAAGAACAGCGGTCAGAAGGTAAAAGCAGTTCAAAAGGTCTGTGTTGTTGTTCCAGCTGAGGAAAGTAAAGTTCTGTGACGAGGATGCAGTTGGATTTATGGAGGAGTGATTTGTAAGTCATTGGACGAGGAATAAATATTTTCCTCTGCCCTCATGGCGTTGGATTTCCTTACAAATGAGCACAAACATCCTGCTTGAGCCTGAGCCATTTTCAAAAGCCTACAGACCTAAAAACACGGCAGCATGTCTCCTCACATTTCCTATATTTTGACAGTTACTACAGACTTTTCACTGCTCACTCTGTGCACATGAGTGCGCCTGAAGTGCGGGCGTATAAGTGAATTTTATAAAGCCTTTCACCCATGATGATTATTCGGCCATGTGAGCCAGTTTTGATGTTCAAATGTTTTCTTCCTGTTGGTGAGCTTGCCTCCCCGTATAGTCTTTGGCACATGCTAACCTTTGACATGAGAATAACTAGATGTCAAACGAAAATATACATGATGGGCCTTTGAGGCGGAAAGTGGAAAGTCATCCACTTAAACTCTCTTGGTCTTCAACCCTTTTCAGATGCAGCACTGCAGTGTGCTCACTTACATGAAATATCTGCCCACACACAAACAGTTTAGTGTTTTTATTTTATCTAAGCGAAGCACAGGTTGGAAATGACACATATTATATTCTCAATTATCCAATCTGCCAGAAATGATTGACAGAAATGACTCAAAAACCAAATAATGTCCTCTAGGTTTGTGTTTCAATTGATTTTAAAAAGAAAATCTGATTTCACAACACTTGTGATTGACAGATGCATGTTTTTGTTTCTGTGTTTGCACTACAAGCTGTCTAATTATATGCCCAAGAAAAGTCAAATGTTACAAACAAATATGCCAATTGCAGTTTCTGATTACTAACGGAGCTGACATAGAGTCACCAGAAAGCTCTCCAGCAAAACAAATATTAGTCAATTAAAGACAAATCTTACAAGCAGATACAAATAAATATTTTGGAGAAAATACCACAAATACTGATAATCTTCTGTCTTCTATCCACGGATGAAGATGAATATATTCTTTTCCGTCCAGACAATAACCAGCCAGTTATATATGCCTGAGAAGAGGCGCAGTGTTGTGCAGAATATATAAGTGAAATGAAATATTGCAGGAAAAACCAACACTGTGCTGCTGATGTGCTACCAAAGTGAATATAACATTGTTCCATTTATTCAGGGCTGAAGCATGTCACTACCAGCCAGGGAGTTAACAGCATAATTTGAATTACGCTGTGAGATCTCCTATCACAATCCCCAAAAGGTCAGAAAGGGAAAAAATGGCACTGAAATCTTACATGAGGCCGCTGGAGCGAGTCTTATCTTAAAGTAGCCTTGGTTCTATATATTATAACATGTAAATTAAATTACAGCTACACCGTAACCTGCACTTTTTGAGAGTAATTGAGATTGAGACCTTCCTCTGAAGAAGAGCAGATATAACCTGACAGTGAAGCCCTGTGTAGAAGCTCTATAGTGCCGGTATAATGGTGGTAAAGAGAAATATTTCAAGGAACGCCATGACCTGAATGTAGGAGACTCTTCTCCCCTCAAAAACCCCATCAGTCTTTTGTACAGGCAGCAAATGATATCCCATATTTACATCTTACACTGTCCTCATCCGCCCTGTAGCAGTTGTAGTAATTATAAATGATGGTGACTCGGAGTACAAATGGTAGAAGTCGCACTCGGGTCATGTTGGAGGTTGGTGCACGGGTCAAACCCAGGAGAGCGGGCTACGTGTCCCATGTGAAAACAAAAGTAAACGATGTGATTTAAACATCACTGAACTTCCGTGCCTCTCATTTTGTGCAGCAAATTTTCACATAACTATGTGACTAGTGAGGAACTTCCAGTACTCACTTGACCACTATAACAACTTCACTTCCGGCATTTCCGTACATTTACTTTACCGAACATTGTCTTTTACAAAAGGGAATTCCTCAGCCGCGGGAAGCAGCTTTTAAGGCTGGGCTGGAGGGTGTGGCTGCGAGTGATTGGTCCCCGGACCAATCGCATGGGAGAAGGCGGAGCCAGGGAAACCCTGCGACCAGGTGCGGTAGATGGCTCGGAGGCGTTGTCCAGTGGGGATTGCAGCCGCGGTCCTTACTCAGACACAGAATTAGCAATAAAACAAACAACGAACCCCGAGGATCGTAACAAGCGCCCTACCAGAATATGTTCTGCTCTAAACCTGGATCACTGGTTTTGTAGCCTAAATATAATGAAACTACGTTTATGCTGTTTATGGTTTCGAAGCCTAAATTCAACAAAACTTATGCAACCGCTAACCTTACGTTTATGAACTAGACACGTTACTAGACCTAATCCTTTTAACTTTAAACTGTCTTTTACACACCTTACTAGGACGTTTTTTGCCCTAAACCTAGATCAGTAGTTTTGTAGCCTAAGTTCAATTCATTCTACAATTGCAAACTTTACATGTATGTGTGATGATGTGTGCAGTAACCACAAACCGCAAAACGCTCAAATGGGCCGTTTTGACAAACGCTGTATGGGCCTTTATTGGTGGTATTGACCAACAACCTCTTCTGTCATTTGGGTTCAGAGACCTTGCTGGGATGTAGGGCAGTGCAGAAGGGGATGAAAATAAAAGCTTAAACCCGACAACAAAACTCTGGTTTCCTCCTGAAAATGATGGTGCAGCTGCAGGCAAATGAAAGCACTGAGGCTGCCAACCAGACTCTTAAACTTTCAAGGTGATACCTGATTCTTTGTATCAGCAGGAAACTGTTGCCAAGGGAACAGAATTACTTGACTGTTGATAAAGAATGTCAGGCAATCAAGAGGGAGCTGGAGGCGCTGAAGCACGCTCTGATAGGGCGGCACCTCCACCTCTTCTCTGAACGAGGATGTGGGGAACCTGACAATCCATCAGCTACACCGCGGATACTGGTCCGATTCACTATGATCAGCGCCGCTCGCTGTTGTGTAAATGTCTTTATCCAAGCACGACTGCTGCAGCAGAAGCGATGTAAAGCAAAAGGCATTAATAATGACTGTCATTACCTGACAAAAATAGACCTCAGAAGGTCATCTGGAGGCAGAGCCAGTTTTACAGAGAGAGGCAGCCCGCAAATATCAGTGTATCATTCTCTGAAGACTTGAGCTGAATAGCGCGTTAAACCAAAGATCTATAGCTTGACATTTTTCTGTCTCACTTTCTACAGTCTTGTTGGCTGCACGGTTTCAGGGGAGGCCTGTCAAATCTGCACACACACACACACACACACACTGGTCTTTATGTAACATACCTAATTTAAAGCTACTCGTTTCAAGTAGAAACTCTCAAATGCACTCAGTGGTCAAGTGAATGAAATCTGGCTGAGGAATATTTTGGTACAAGCTCCATTTTCTAAAGGCAGTCATATTTTTTTTTACCTGTTAGATGTGCTCCACTCCCGGGGCAGAAAAAAACCCCTGCACAAGCTGCAACACTAATCCCTAAAGAAGTTGGGATGCTGTGTTAGAAGAAAATGATAACAGAATTCGTGTTGTTTGAACATTAAGTATTCTGTCTTTGTACTGTATTCATTTGAATGTAAGTTGGAAAAAGTTTTGAAAATCATTGCATTCTGTATTTATTTCGTTTTTTTGCAATGTTCAAGCATCTTTGGAATTTGGTTTATATTTCCCACACAAACCGAAGAATCTGCACAACTCATAGTAACGTTAAAACTAGGACTATATATATATATATCCAATATAGAATGTTTTCAGCCTTAGAAAAAGTCTAAAAATATCCACAAGTTAACACCGTTTGTTGTTTAATCCTGTGAGAATTAAATTAAAAAGTACTGACTATTTTCTAATTAAATTAAGAACATGATCAAAACATAATGAATAAACATGCATGCATTTACAATAAGAGTATTTCTCAGAAATATGCCTGTTTTTATCAATTTAAATGACATAATGGTGTATCACGGTATTTCTATCTGGTTTCATCATGATATGAGTCTATTGAAAGAAGATATTGAAATAACCCCCAGTCTGAAGATCAGACCATGCATACAGATGATTTTTTAATTTTGATGTCCACACAGCTACCAACAAAGTAGGTTAAAGGTGGATTATTGGCTTCAAATTAATTAGCTATATTTATTTATTCAGTTTGCATTTAAGCTATCATTTCTCTGACTTTACACTTAATGATGATTGAGATGTCACCATCCACGATGGTTTTCCGGTAATGAAAAATGGAATAGGAGCTATTAGTAGCAACAGTTGTGGGTAATTGTACCGTCATAGAAACCTCACCAGTGTTGCTAAAATTGCACTTGCTGTTCTTTTCACTGACAGGTCTAATAAGTGTTGGTGCAGGAAACAGGGTCAATAAACAGACAGGTGATAGAGGGTGTTTCCATGGCTTACTGTGGATGTGGGAATTGTGCACCCAGTTCCACAATAATGGCACAGCTTTATAAAATTGACATATAAATATGCATATTTCTGTCCTTGCTTACACAGTCCTGTCCTGAATCTGTCTGCCTGTCTATTCTTCTCATGCATCTGACACCATGTGTTGTGATTGTTTTTATGACAGTTAATGTTCCAATTAAATGTCATGAAAAACTATGCATAAATGTACATATCTGGCAAAGCTCTGGCGTTTATCAAGAAATCAATACTTTCAGTCAAAAATGACTATAAATCAATTCATGTCAATCAATTTCATAAAACCTTGGAAATCTGAGTGAAACATACAACTTTAGAGTTTGATTGATACCACATCTTTTCTTTAAGTTTTAATCAACTTGAATGAGTGAAACTAGACTGTATATATTTGAATGATATTAAGGGTGGGTTCAGTGCAGTCAGGTCAGTCTCCTGGGCCAAACCGGTGCCAGGATGATACATTGTTGTAATTTTCAACTGGTCTGGTTTGCATTCACAAACTCAAACAGTCTTGAAATTGTAAACAAAAAGCATGATTTTTTTCAAGTTAATTATGTCATGATGAAGGATAGCATGACTGATATCCAGCACATGTGACTGCTGAGAGGAGCACCAGTTGTTTGGCAGTTGCATCCATTGTTTAAAAGACCTTTAAAAGTATTTCTGTTCCTTTCAAAACGACATTTTTAAAGGTAATGAGCTGTAGAGCGATTTTCACTGCAGAGCTTTAAAAAAAGTAGGATCACTGTAAAAAAAGAAGAAGAGTGGCCTTTAAAGAGTGATGAATAAATGAAGCAATATACATACATGTGGCATCAGTTCAAATTAGGCCTTAATGTAATCATTTAGTTTTTTTTTCTTAAAAAATATATCATTACTTGGACTGAAGAGGTTAGAATTATCATGGATAACTTGGATTTCCCATCATTACTCAATAACTAGGATGTCCTGAAATAATCACAATTAAACCTCTTTGAGTTTTCTATCCTGGCGTTTGCAAAGTGATGGGAGCGGAGTGTGAGAGCTCACTGCATGCTCTTGTGAATCATGCTCAGTTCATAAAACCGTAAGCTGCAAATTGGAGGTAATTATGCTCCACTTACCACGAATCACCTCTCTGAAGACTCTTACGAACTAAAATGTTTGAATAACATCCAGAGACAGAACATTTTATTTCTATATTTGTTTATATAATTGAAATAACTAGCTGAAATGATAACTTTATATTCAATGAATACTTTGGAAAAACACCCTGCTCTCATTACGCAGTGTTTGGATGCCATGAAAGCAATAGTTGAGGTAATACTTGAGAGTGGAAAAAAGGCAAGTCTTAAGGATTTCTGGCTGGTTGTTGCATGAAATTCATTGACAGCATGTGATGTGGAGCCATATTTCTCCGATTCTTGGCAGGACTGATGTCGAAAAATTTGTGTATAACAAAAGACATTGCCAATTTACTGCTGAATGAGAATCCAAATTAATAACCTTGACTAAATTACAGTTGCTCAGATTTGGATTCACAGGGAGCTTATTTAGGATCATCCAAATGAAGGTTCATAACTTTTAGAACCACACAGGTATTAAGTGACTGGAACTAATAGGTGCTTGTGTGTCTAACAGGGGATTTGACATATTTAGCATCACAATTGATCCTGTTTTAGTAAACTAATTAAACAGCACTTTGTGTAGCAGATTTTCAGGTTAGTAACTTATGAATATTTGAGTTCTTGGGAAAAACCTAAATGACACAAAGCTTACATTTCCAGAATCAGTAATCCAGAGGATATCATCACAACAAACACTGCTTCAGCAAAAGAAACACTTTTAATTCTTGAACATTTGATTCAAAGTAAAAGCCATAAAAGCCTCAAAGGCTTTACAACAAGGCTATGGAACCAGACTGCAGGGAATTATGAACAAAAACTCCAAATGTTGATAATTGTGTATAAAATAATCTACATTTGAAAAATAAGATTTACAAATGTGTCACAATTTCTGCATAATTTTGGCTATTTCCAAATGTGTGTTCCAATGCCAAGCATTTGGACAAATATCACAAGCTGAATAAATATGAAAACTTAATATAGAGATTTTTAACTTCAACTTTACAGATCGGATCTTTCTCAGTTTCAGAAATATTTGTGTATTGAAAAAAAATGTGTGTGATATTATGTGCTTTAAACACACTGATGACAGCAACACACTGTAAACATGTGACAACTGTTGTTTAACCACTTTAAAAACACTTATAAAACACTTAATGTTAGGCACTGAAACCACTAAGATTGGGTCAAAATAGCAGGGTTAGGCTTAAAAAGTTCCTATAGTGGTATTAAGACATCTTCCACCTTTCCTCCCACCTGATGGTCGACCTCTGAGGCTTTTATCATCATATTTCTTATCACAGACAAAAAAAGGAGAATAACCTACTGCATCTGTGGTTTGCAGAAACGTACAATACCAACATTTCTTGCTGGCGACTGGGCCGGTTCTTTCAAAGTGGGAAAGATGTTTTCTACATGGGCACATTGTCACGCCTTGATTAGAACACATACATCAACATCTGTAGACTCTGTACAGCAGCTAATCAGCTCGCCAGCTTGTCGGTTTTGGGAGCTGGTGTCTGCTTCCCTCTCAGCCAAGTAGTCTCGCAGCCAGGAGTGAGACTGAGGGTTAGACCCAGCAACAGGGTTGGGCAGTGTCTACCAAATTGGTGCCACATTGAAACATTGTGATTGATATTGTCAGCCACATCAATCAAATCATGTGTGCACAAAACCAACTACAGGGGCTATATCCACCATCAAGAATCTCTACAACCTTATTGATTCTTTCACCAGAAATCAGTGCATTACAGAAGATAAAAGATAGGTGTGTTCTCTGACATTTTAGTTATTTTAAATTGTTCTGGATGAATTCTTTTTACTGTAGATCTGTTGACGTGACAGCTCGAGTGTCCATGTTCAGTTGCACTTGTGAAGTGTGTGCACCATTAAATAGATCAGAATTGTTACTTTTTAAGCACTTGATAAATGCCACTGCTATTACACGCCCAGGTACCGGTAAGTACCGGGGTGGGCTCAATGGTCGATGACTGTCAGCCACTGTGATGAAAAGATGGCATTGTCTATCAGCTCAAACCAACATTGCAGCTGGCTACCAGCCCACTATTAGGCTCAAGGTAGCAAGAAATCATAGTAGAATTAGTAAACTAGTTAGCTGACATCTGCTCTATGCTTAGGTGTAGCTGTTGAAACAGAAAAAGGCCCCTCTCAAACTCTTGGCACAAAGTTGGAAGCATATTTTTCTATATAATTGTAACCTGTAGCATTGACATTTACGGTAATTACAAATAATGAAAGCCTGACCAACGTACTTTTGGCCACAAGTTGTACTTGGAACAAAAAAAACAAGGTTGCAGGTGATCAGCATTTGTTTTTCACTTGTGATGTACAACGTGTGGTGCAGATAATTGTGCAGGAAACGTTTTCCACCCACTCCTGACGTGAATTGTTTTATATACAGTATTTTGCTTTTAGATCATGTTTTCCACATTAAGCATTTGAAAAAGGCAGATATTTTTATACCCACATGTTGGCATTTGTTTCAGTTTCCTTGGCTGTCGTTTACTTCCTACAAAGCAGGACTCATGAGGAGGCACATGAAGAATTGATTTTCTATCATCCTACCCAGCTAGAAGGTTCCCATTGTGTTTAATTGGCTGCGATCACTTCCAACTGCCTTGACTTATTTGTTTGACGGCTGAAGTAAATTTATTTTCACCTACAAATTTCACCAAATGTATCTACTTGGCCTCATCACAGAATGAAGCAGTATTTTCTCTGTTCTGCCAGAATTTTATTAATTATGAATGTTACATTTCAAGTACTTGGTTAAAAATGATTTCCCTTTTGGTCAGAATGTGTCATCTTCTACGTAGAAAGGAATTTAAATAAATGTTTTATTCCTCTTTTACATCAATGAGGTATATCAACCTATTTTAATTATTATAATACTGAATCTCGTTTTATTTCTTATCCCTCTCTACTGCCGTCACATATAATTTCTATCTTTCCATCTCATATTGATTCAGGAGAACAAGCTGTCAAAGGACCTGTCTCTGGTGTAAGTTGAAACAGATTCAGCTGCTCGGCAACGTTTCTGATTCTGCTGCAGGAAACCTCGAATGAATTTCAACTAGGAGTGTCATTGGTAAACAAGACATCAGTTTTTCAAGATACAGTAACTGCAACGAAGGTTGGAAATTTGAATGTTGTGGTGAAGAAGTTCTCACACATTTTACCTTGAGTACGGTTGGTTTTCTGTCTGGTTGTCTGGCTGGTGGTGCAGAATGGAGAGCTTATATGCTCACACAACTGCCTTAGTTTGACATTTTGTCTTTTTTTTTTTTTAAATGCTGTTCAATAAGAAGATGAAACCCACTCAGGGTTGTACTTTAAGGATAGAAATCTTCCAAGGCCCCACGATTCAATATTACATTTTAGTCACGATAGGATGTTATTGCAATTCAAACATTTTATTATACGCTTCAGAAACTGGGGAATATGAAAGCAAATTGTGTTAAATGAAAATAAAATAAAATATCTCAACTCGGCACCATCTAGTGGACTAAAAAGTCATTTATTTTATTATTAATACAACCCAGATTCCAAAAAAGTAGTTGAAAACGTAAATAAAACTGAACCCGCTAATTTGCTTATTCTTTGTGACTTATATTCAGTTGAAAAAAGTGCGACAATATGTTTCACCTTAAAACCCGCCTGCCTGTCTGCCAGTGGGCAGGGCCTGGGTCAGGGTTTGAGCGAAAATGTTTAGTTTTTTGAACTGATGTAGTTTTGCTTTTATTTAGTCACATGCTAAACAAGCACAACTGCAGGAACTAGAAGATGTTACCTTTCAAACGAAGCTTTATATGTGTATTTTGGCATCACAGGTCTTCTATTATAGATTCTGGCTCAATTTTTAAAAAATCATTCCTGCCATTCCCTAAACAGACCCAGGAATGAGGGTTTTAACGTTAAGTCTGATAAACTTTTGTTTACTAAATAAAAATTCTGAATTTCATACATCCTGTCTTAATTTCTGATTTACACATCGTCCCAACCTTTTTTTTGGAATCTGGGCCGTATATATATATATATATA
>CAFUXE010000463.1:703453-714613 GCA_903364295.1 Serranus cabrilla
ATATATATATATATATATATACATATACTGTATACTAATTATTTTGAAAAAAAGCGAATTTAAAGTAGATTATTTCACAAAGAATGCTGCATTGTAGTTTCAGTTCACTGCAGGGTAATCATATGCTCTCCCACTGCGCATAAATGACCTCAGCTTCTCTTGCCGTCAAACTGTGCAATCTTTGCTGAATAACTGAAGCACTATGAGTACAGATTCGTCAGTGACTAAATGAGATGGCAATTCAGATCTTTTATTGGATCTGACATTGTTTCATTCACACTGCCTATAGCCACTGAGCAAATTGAAAAATCACTTAACTCGGGGGGTTGAGAATGATGAGTAGTCTGAATCGAACAAAGACAATTTGTACCCTACCTGCCTTTCCAATGACTCCGGCCCTGGCTGCTCTCCAACAACTGGTACTAATCACTCACATACACAGACCCTCGGACTTGTTTCACTGCTGAACTCTACAAGTTTCCAGGACTGTCTCAACAAATCGGTTAGCAGGAGGATGAGTTGGTAATTGTTGCAGAATCAGTTAAAAAGTTGCTTGCCTTGGACACTTCATCCAAGTGAATTCTTCACATTGAACTGAACCAAGTCAAGTCACGCCTGGTCATTTCTATAGTCATTCATTATTGTGCTCATTTTTCTCACCTAATAGGTTTGTTCTTGGGAATAAGCAAAAGAAATGAATAAGCTACTGTCCATTAGCTTGACTGAAGGTCATTAATAATCACACAGTATTTTGTACCTTAATGGAGCAAACATCACACAGCATTTTAATCATTAATGTGACAAAAACATTGCCAAGAAAATTTGATTTAATTTCAACATGTCAAGGTGGTGCCAAGTTGTTTTTATATTTGAAGTGTATACAAGGTCGGGTAGAGCTGTTAAACCCTCCCTCTCCATTTCTCTCTCCCTCTGTCACTCACACAGATACTCTACAGGCATATTTGACAGCATGTATCTTCTTTTTACTCTTCAGATTTTCCCATTTCAGCCAACAAGCTCCCTCTTTTGTGACTTGAAGTAAACACCTTTTGTGCCAGCAATATTCCACCCATGGTAGGAGTTCAGAAAGAATCCCTTAGTTCCTCGAGATAAGATGTGGGATTGATGATCGCGCTGCGTGAGCTGGACCTTGAGCCAGTAATTTCTGCTGTATATAAGCTGTGCTCTGGGAGTAACATCAATAAGTTCACGGTGCAAAGAGAACAAAGAGCGGCAGTGTGTAGTTTCACTGTGATGTAAACCTAACGCTCCTCTGATGAATTTCTCATTAAATAAACCTGCACCTGCTGCTGAAGCAAATTATGGATAAACGTTAGGTAGAAACATTCAAAGCTCTTTCAGCAGATAAAGTGCTGTGACAAGATTTTAAATGATTCAATTGAAGGAGGACTTCAAATCAAAATCAGATCAAATCAAAAGACTTCAGAGGTGTGTGTTACGTTTTAAACAACTAGAAAAGAATATATATATAATGCGTACATTTTCATTGATAAAATAAAGTGACATTTCATATTAGCTCCTTTTATTAAGTCCTCCAAATGAAATAATAAAATACAATGTTAATTATCTCCCATAAGCACACAAGATAACATTATTTCTCAAGTGCTTTCCACACTGTACAAATCACTGTTTTTCATCTGACACAGCTATGGCTAAGATTTTATTAGATTTAGACTCAAAACCTTGGTTAGTGCTGGGTTATTCCAGAAAATAATGTCGTCTGAAATACAAAGTGTTTGCTGTAGATTCAAACAGCCACACTCATTCACACATTCTCAGTTTTGGAATATATAGGTGCCTTTAGGGTTAGAAATCGATCATAAGCATGGTAATGCATGTGAAATTTGAGCTTTGCATGTCATTCTTAGCTTTTCATGCACTTGTGCATGATGCTCAAACAATCTACTCTTTCCACATGCCACATGCAATGAGAAACACATTTTCAACTGATAAAGATTGGACTTTGATGCATGTCTATTTGTGCAGTTAACAGTTCAATGGTTCTCTCAGCAGCCAAAAATGATGAAAAAAGACTTGCATTTCAGCAATAATGTACTTTATGTACCAAATACACTCGTTGGCTACTAATAAGACAGTTTCCATGATAGGTTTTCTGAAGTGCAAAGAAGTGCCCAAAATGTCCCTGACCATGACTGTAAGTAATTTCGCTGCACATTCAGCTCAACACATGGAAAATGTCCTTGACTGTAAACTTTCACAAATGAAATGAAAAATGTTTTCCTCCTTCAGATATTTGCCGAAATGTTCAATGTAATCCTGTTCAGGTTGACCCTGACTCTGACCATGTAAAATCTGTTGTTAATTCTCTGTACAGTTTTGGAGAAAATTCAAGGTAAAGTCAGCTAAAATTACACCATAACACATTGAAGATTTCCTTTTTTTTGAACTGCCATTCAGCAGATTAACACTTCACGGTCACATGTTAGCAACTGCATTTTGTTTGTACTCCCACCATCCACCTACAGACACCTACGACTTCTGTGCGAACACTTTTCCAACTGGTAAAAAAGAAAAACCCAACATGCCAGGAAGCAGTCACATTTCAACACCCATCAGGCACAAGCATTTAGCAGTGCATATAGACGTGATATGTAGAAGACTGGATTGCTGCTGGCACTGAGCTCTTCCTCTCCTTAACAAGCAATTTAAATGTTTAGGGATATCAAATCATGCGTAGCTTCATTTTTTTCATATTATTGCATTTCTGGACATATACAACAGTTGTCATGGTGTGTAAAGAGATTTCACACTGTCTCAACCATCATCACCAGAGTTAATTGCTCAAAAGAGTGCCCTGGATTAAACACCAATTGATCTTCCCCCTCATGCTTTACACTGACAGCCTTTACCAGTAAATGTATATACTACTGCAAGGACTCTAACAAGCATGAGTCCTTACCGCTCTTCACAATCTCTTTTACAGAGCTCCAGAGTTTGGCTAGTATTTCTTTTGAAGGCAGCCCAATAAGACATTAATCTTTCAGGAATAGCTGAAACTCAGCATCTTCTCTTTAAAAAGTAGTAACAGTGGCAACTGTGCTGGACTATTTTAATACCAGTTTAAAAGAAAAAGAAAACACTTCATAAAAATATGGGCTCGGCTTGAGGAGTGAATAATATCTGCCTGTGTGCCCTGTTGCATAAGGAGCATTTTGAAGGAGCATTATGGACATGATAATGACGTTAACATATGCATCGCGAAAGATCCTCTCTCTAAAATGTGTCACTGTGTCTTTTACACAGCAACACGCTCACTTTCTCCGAATATATTATTGTAGAACAAACATATTCTGCATGTAGCACCATACTATAGCTAAAAAACAAGGTTGTTTTTCATGCCTGAGTCTGATCTTGTGATCCCCTTGCAGAGATTATTTTGAGCTCTGACGATATTGGTCAGGGAGAGCAGTCTCAGTGGCTTGATCCACAGTTGGTGCTGCATAACAGTAGCTATTGAATATTGAATGATCAGCCCCTGGGGAAATTAATGGGGTATCACAGCAAACGGGCTCTATCACAAGTCTGGTTAAAATGACAGTGGCAGGAAAGAGGAAAAAAAAAAGAGGCTGTGGGCCAAAATGCTGAACATACTTAGTGTTATCTATTGAAGTTGCAGAGCTGCAGGTGCCCAAGGCTTGACTCCACCTCTCCCTCTTCCTGTGTACACACTTGACTGTTGTGTGGAAAGCGCAACAACAGCTGTTTAACCTGAAGCACTATTGTCCAACTGAGGGATTTATGGATAAAGGACTGTCAACGTAGAGCAAAGAGAGTGAGCGAGCCGTCGCAGTCGGCCTGTGAATACACCACAATCTCTATCTCAATTTAAAATGACGGGTATGGAGTCTGAACAGCTGCTCTCGAACTTACATTTTGCATAACTTGCAAGATCCACCACAAAAGCATGCCCTGTGAGAAAGAAGAGTGAAACCAATAATATTAAGCAAGGTTTCCTGGGTTGGGGGCTTTTGTAACGGCAGATACAGTACACAGAGAAACCCAAACAGGCTGCCTCCCTGTTGGACAGCTGCACTAATGGAATCCTGCATAGTCTCAATTATAGCCAAGTCCCAGATCTACTCTAAGTGCCAGGTGGAAACACATTGTGTATTTACAATTTTATTTCTCTGCTGAGACCTAACAAGAAAACACAGAAGGAAAAATGAATGTGGAGCCTAAAGGCAAACAGCGTGCCATAGGAGACTATATCATTAGAAAACTATATTAGAATCAAGCCAACTGTTTGTTGAAGTTTTATTTTCTGTTAACTTTAACAAAACAAACTCAGCTTACAAATCTGCAAAGCAAAAGAGCAATTTACAATGTGTTTTGTTAAGGGGAACACCACCCGTCTCATTTAAACAAAAGCAGCCATTGTTTTCTTTGGAAGAGTGAAAACCCAACTGAACACAGTGAAACACCAAGTGCCTCTATTCATTTTCTTTGAGTTAGTTACTTCTCAAAGCATTATGGGATTAGCCAGGCATCCCTAGACTAATTCGTAAGTCCATATTAGTCTCTGTTCATTTTTATTTCCAAGGGCTGTTATCATTAGGCGCAGAATAAAATGTATCTGGAGAGACCTACAAACCAGTCAGAACAACAAAACGTGATGAGGCCTTGAGTGAGACATGCAAGCATTGGTGGTCCTTGGTCCTTTTTCAAGCAGGCGGCCTCGTCACATACTTTCTCATACTACAATTAAGCAGCTAAATTAGACTAAAATTTCTCAACACAGTTGAGGCAGACAAATATGCAACACAGACAAAATCTTGATTCATATTTGACCATTGCTGCCTAGTTTGATCTGAGTTTCTTCATCATACTTATACTATCATATTCCTGACAAGAGTTGATGCCCTTAATGCATGTCATGCAAACACCTTTATCGAATAAATTATGACTCCCCTGACTAATTTACTGTTTCTGCCATTTGCATCTTCCAGAGTACTATATATTAATTAGTCTTTGTCTCCCAGCATGAAACATGAGCCACTCCATTTTCTCCCATAGATGGATTTGATGGCCAAAGCAACTTGTTCCTCTGACACTTTGCAACTTCTACTCTGTTTAATGGCATATTGCAGTTATGCACAGCCTAAAGCACTGATTACCAATTGTTAATGCAGCGTGCGTAGCGCAGAGTCATATGCACCAATGAAGATCACTGGTCTATTTAACAGGGACCACAAACAATGTTAAGCAATGCAACAGATTTGCTGCATATAGGGCTTCTAGTTGACTTACAAAATGTTTGTTAACGAAGAAACTTCTCTGCAAGCATTGACAGTGCCCCAGCAACAAGCGAGAAGTAAGTAAAGTAAAGATGATTTGTTTGCCTCCAGTGGCTCCCCGCTACTTTACTTCTCCTACTCCTTTGTGTTATATGGTGCGTTTGGCGTTTTGCTGCGGCTGTAAGTGATCTGCAATGTACTTAAACCTCTAAAAGAAACATCAAACTTGAAAAATTATGCCTCCACTTGAACAACCTCCACTGTAATCCCCTGTAATGAAGGTAAAAGCGTGAGGCCACCTTGTGATCTCTGTATATTACATATTGCTCATCAGCGAACTGCTCACTTTAATATGGTGTTGCACCATTGAACACAAGTAATGCATAAATCAGCGCCTCCCCTGGGGGTTGACTCACCCTCCGCCCTGGAGTGTTCCCCTGTGATTCAGGCTGCTGTGACATTCACCTTCCTGCCCTCATGGGCAAAGTAACAGACCAGTAACTCTAACCTTTACTCAACCAGTGATTTAGCCTGCCTGTCCACACTGATAACACACTCTATCAGAGTCAGCATGAGAAGAGGAGATGAGGGTCGCTCTGTGGTGCTGTTGTGCTCAGGTAGGGCCTTTAGTCACTGCCACCCATCCACTGTGTGTTAGCCAGCGTCCTCCTTTTATCTCAGCCTTGGTAGCCTCTATTCCATACACCCACTGAACCTTAACACTCATCTATTCCCCAGCACAAAACCACGGTGTGGAGCCTTGAAGCTCACCTACATGAACTCACACAATGGCAGCCTCCAGATCCATCCAGTCAGATGTCCTTTAACTCACTCTTAAGCTCAATTCTCTTCATCTTTAGGGGGGACTCGGGCTGCACTGCTTCACTTGCTGTCATTTTGATAAGATTACTTCATGACTTACAAAAGAAATCCTTCAATACTTGAGACGTACACAAGACTTTACATTCACATCAGCTATTATTTGAGCAAAGACAGCACATTAAGCTGCATGATTAATGTCTAATGACTTGAGCACAATATAAGAAAAGTTTAATATTACAGGCCTTGAGGCCTTGTTAGGGATAGACAGTAGTTGACCATGTTTGCAGCAGTTACACTTGTGTAATTGAGCTCCTATATGACCTCCTTAAGATGTAATACATCACTAAATATTTTAGATAATATGCATAATTCTGAAGTACAAATACATATTGGCGGGATATTAACAGAGGGGAAAAGGGAAAGTGTGCAACAGCAATAATGCTTTTGAGATAATAGTCAAAAGGTTTGGACACACCTTCTCATTCATTGGTTTCATTTTCTACATTGTAGATGAATATCAAAAACATCAAAACTATGATGAAACACATCTGGAATTATGTAATAACCAGAAGATATTTTACGTTCTTCAAAGTAGCCACCTTTAGCTTTGATGCTCTCAAACACATTAAGAAGGCAAGGAATTCCACAAATGAACTCTTGACAAGGTGCACCTGTAAACTGAAAACCATTCCAGGTGGAAATCTCATGAATCTGAGAGAATAACAGAACAGTTTGAAGTCATCATTGAAAAAAAACATGGCTACTTGGAAGAATCTATAATTTACAACATATTCTGGTTTGTTTAATACTTTTATAAATAATTCCATATGTATCTTTTATAGTTTTCATGTCTTCAGTATTAATCTACAATGTTGAAAATAAGAAAAATAAAGAAAAACCCTTGAGTGTCCAAACTTTTGACTTGTACTGCATGTGACATAAGACACAAGTGTTTATTTTTCATGCAAAACATCAGATATGAATATTCATTAGACACATGTGGCATCAATGATTCTCTTTGAGTTTCCTGCCTTGCAAATGAACACCGGCCACTCGGAGCTTTCTGTCATAGTTTCTGATGACAGCGACTTTTACAGAACAATCATCTCCTGATAATGTGCTGCTGAGAGTTGTGTATTCAGCGCAAAAAAAAAAGGTGTTTACCTGAGAGTGTCTGCAGCAAATTTTTCTGCTTTTTGCCCGCTGACAGATGCTCTCTCTCTCTCTCTCTCTCTCTCTCTCTCTCTCTCGTCTTTGCTGAGAGTGATTATGTTTGTCAGGCCGGTGGTGTGTTTGCTGAGCACTGGAGAGTGCGATTGGGAAGTGAGAATAGCCACCAAAGATAGACAGCTGCGGCGCTGTCTTGATTGCCACTTCCTCTTGTGTGATTTGAAATTGAGTTTCTCAGAAAAAAAAAAGTCTCCGCCCACTACATGTCATCCTGCTCATCTTGCTGTACTGCCACTCAAAGCTGTATCCATCTCGCATCACTATGCCAACGCTTTCACTGCTAAACTAGCCTTGCTGTCGCAGCAGCCTAGCCCGGGCACTTCATCTCCACACCATGATGCCACAGCCGCTCGCACTCTCCGACTGGAGGGCCGTGATTGGACAGAAAAGAACAGTGTTTTTACACAGCGGCCCAGATAAAAAAGGCGACACAATGCTTGTGTGTGTGCAATCAGACTCTGTTGCTCTTCGATTGGAGTTACAAATTGTCTCCCTTGTAATCAGCATCTCCTTGCCTGCTGTTCTCATCAAAATTCTTTTGAATACTCTGTTGCCATGGTACCTTGAAAAATCTGCTGCTGAGATTTTTTTCTTTTCTTCCTGAGATAGCAATTCTCATTTTTCTGTCTGCTTACCTCACAGACAAAAACACTTTGGATCCCTTTCAGACAAAATTAGAAGATAATGTTAAAAATAGATTGTTTGAGAAAAGAAAACGCCACTTACCGAGTAAAATAAGAAATGTTGTGATGTGGACTTTCTGCGGATTTTTTGTTGAATTAAGTCTGTTTGAATGAATACAGAAACACTTTAAGAAATATGGGGTTTGAAATTGCTCTGGGCAGAACTGCAGAGCTTCTCATCAGGGGGAGTGGTTGAAATTATGGTCACTTCACTCACAGCAAGCACACAGCTCTCAGGGTGTAATATCTATATGCAGAAGAAACATTATAGGTTTTAGATAGAAATGCTCAGCCAACCTTTCTAATCTTTCTCTCAGCCAGGATCACTGTATACTGTATATGCCTGATTTCCTAGCTAACTCAAACCAGTAATTTAACACTGCATTGACCAGTATTTTTAGATTTATAATGGAACACATGACTGTGACTCAAACTAACTCTGCAGCTCAGCAGTTTCAGCTCAATGTTTTGGTTTTTGCAGACTCTTATCAATAGTCAGTCCGTCAAATAAACAAACAGAAAAAATAATGTTAATCATGTTGTCATGTTGCTTATTACTGATGCAGTATAAAGTGCCCGAATGTGTAACTACGACAAATTCCAATTCAGCTGGTTTAAGCTAGTGCACGGGACTAGACCGCGTCAGCTGCTGCTAATCCAGGGATTTAGTGTCTTATTCTGACAGTTATATTGAACATTACCAGCAACATTACACCCTTCACTCTGGTTTCAGTGTCTATATGTGTAGAATATGTCACAGGCATTAAATTATATATATATATTTTTTGACTGTACATGTCCTGGCTCCCTTCTAACATAAAAGCTTTGTACTCTCTCTGTGGTCCAGAATCCCTTCATCTGCTACCACAGGGCTTTTATGCTGAACTTTCTGCAGCACCGTGTTATGGAAAACGCATAGAAATGCACAGCTCCATCAATAAATAGAATACGATAACTTTTATAATTTGTCAAAGTTGTGTTTTCAGCTTGTTCCGCCTCTTCCATAGAACCGAAATGTCACGGTTATCTATAAGGTAATGTGAGGAAATGTATCTGTTGATTAAATTCTGAAATTCACAGCTACATAATCTCGTTACAGTTTGCAATGCTAACAAGTATGTTGCAAGGCTGTTAAACCAAAGTGAGTGGATTGTTTTTATTTTGTAGTGTGAAATATGTGTTTGCTTTCACAGAGTCTTGCTTTCGTGAACACTCAGTAAAAACTGACATGTATATTTATGTTCAAAGGGAAAAAAGCATCTTTCACAACCTTGCATCTCCTCCAAAGTTTAAGATCAAAACCCCAGCTGCTCTTAGAGAACAACTGAAAAAGCACACTCAGCCTTTACCAGAGTTGCATGATCATTTTGCAGCCAAGGATAAAGATATTCAGCAATATTCAAGATGCCTATAGCCCTAATTGACCATATACAAGGAATACAGGAAAGTTTTCGAGACCGAAGGCATGCAGAGATTCATTAGCTGTAAAACAACAGATGTGATGGATGATTGCATGCCTCCACGGAAAGTGAAACAGAGTGCTCTTTGAAATACTGAATTACTGAGTGTAGGAGCTCCATTAAGAGGGAAGGTGTCAAAAACTCATGTATAAACCACTTTAAAGAGGCCAGACATCCTATGTCTGCCTTTTCTTTTATTGCCATTGAGAAGGTGTCTCTTGGTCCAGGAGGAGGTCATTTAAATTTCATTAAAAAGGAAAGAGAGAGACCTTTTGGATCTCTTCTTTTTAAGAGTCTTAACCTAAGATGAATAAATGGAGGATCTGATTTTTTAACATATCCTCTAGGTGTTTTAATATAATGTCAGATCCTTAATTAAACTTAGTGATCTCATTTTAATGTGCTTAAATCCTGGCAGAAAGGAATGGATGAAAGGCACATAATGCTGAAATTTTTCAAAAAGAGAAATAATGTAAAGGCTTGTCCCAAAATAATCCCTCTCAATAATCACGTATGACCCACTGGGAGTGTGTGGCATCAGAGAGCCTGCCCTCTGTCTCTGTCTTCTCTTTTCTTTTCATTTTGTTGTGTTCGGGACCTTTCCGAACGTCACCCTTTGGGCACTAATCTACAAAAATGGCGCTGCAAAAAACACAGATAAAGTGAGCCAAAATGCCAAGTCGACAAAGCTCGTTCCAAAACTAAAATCTGATGTTTCTTTTCAATTTTGTTGAGTTGACGGCGAGGGGCCAAATTTAAATGTTGTGTTTCCAAACAGTAAGCTACAATAGCTACAATTCCTGCATCGTATGCCTTTAACTGTACCTTTTTACACTGATGAGATCTTTGGCAGCTAAAACACATTACTCTGTTTTTTCTTCTGTTATTTAAGAGCAGTTGGAGTATTTATATAACTTCCGGCAAAAAGGCAAACTCAAAAGATCGCTGTGATCGTACCTCACACTTCCCCAGATGGCCCATGTCTATCTTTAAGATCTCACATACAAGGACACATTCAAGGGCCCTTACAGCTAAGAAGCACTTGTTTTATTTAGCGCTGAGCAGGTCAAGGCTGAGGAACAGTACATATGAAACATGAAAGCTTGACTGTGCAGACTGAGTGGAATAATTCACAGCATTTGTAAAGTTAAGATACCATAAGAGGCACATGTCAGTCATGCTGAGCCAACAGAAGCGGTAAGAAATCCCTGTGATTTGCATGCATATTCTGTATAAAATACTCAAAGATCACTATATTGTTAGATTTGCATCATGTTTTATTTACTTAACAATAAACAGAGCGCAAACAAGCTTGTAGACATCAAAACCTCACATACATATTGTATGTACCCCATAGTGGCTTCACAGAGATGCCTGTTATTTCACCACTTTAAAAAAGCACCATTGATAAGCCAATTACAGACCCTTATAGTGGAAATCACATCTACGGTGCTTCCGCCTGCCTGAGAGTTTATAGCACATTAAGAAGAACTTTTGCTCTGAGAGAGAGAGAGAGAGAGAGACAGAGAGAGAGAGAGCTAATGCACAGGCTGATTCAACGGTGCTGTAATCCACTATAGAGCACTGTATACACTGTAATGATGCTGCTACTCCTGAAGACAGCGCTTTTATTGCATCTGTCACTGCACTAATTCTAACCCCAGTTCAAAGTACACACACACACACACA
>CAFUXE010000463.1:714662-728890 GCA_903364295.1 Serranus cabrilla
ATTCACTGACACATTGAACTGATGGAGCATCACGTTATAGGTGCTGTGGGCTCAGCCGGGGAGAAGAAACTGGAAAATTTCACCGTCGTTAATGGAAATTGATCCGAACAATTTGTTAAAACAACGACAAGGGCAACTGTGTTGTGTCAAAAATGGCATTTCAAGGTGGACACATACAAAGGTTATGTGCACCTGAACCTAAATTGAGCAACCTCAGTAGGTAATATGTTCCGGGTCATTAAGCACACCAACTGAGGGTATTATCGGCTGGGTGGTGTGTACTGGATCTGAGAGCAGACGCCCCTGTTATGTTTTTGCACTTTGGGGAATGGCAACTTTCCTTATTAGAGAGGATGGATCACACTGACCTAATCTGCTATTATGCTTTCAAAGACTAGTGTGCAGTAATTTCATCACTTTGGCGAAAGTGAAGACAGTTAAGACGGACAATCGCTCAATATCACACTAATCAATCACTTTTACAGTGCATTACTGTGAGAGGGAGCTTTGCCCCATGGAGTGCAGCCTGATATAAATAGCAGATTGGCTTCCTTCATGACTCTTTCTCAATTTCCATCAGTATTCGCTGCATGCATCCTCACCCACCTCATGAACACACATGCTCATTCAGATCGAGCTCAGAGCAATCACTTAATGAAACATGAACTCTTCAGCACGATGTGCGGCACAATGACATTTTGGAGGATTGGCGTCTATTCAAACGACACAAAACTAGTTTGAGTGTGCATTTAAATCTAAATTACTCCGGATTCAACCCTTTTAAAGATAACTATGTAGTGAGTATTTGTTGACTTACTGTTAAGTAAGTAGGTTGGGCCAGCAAGCGTGCTTTGCAAGTGCATAAGTCTCCCGAAATGAGCTTGTGTCGCATCTCACTGAGCTATTTAAAATGCCCTGCAGGTGCCCCACCCATTAAGAACTGCCCTTTAATTACAAGAGGCTACCGCTGTTGAACAAAGGGTTTCACATGAGATAATTGTAATACCTTTCAGGTTGCAGCAGTGAAATGAAGATGATGTAAAACTTACAGAGATTTAAAAATACTGACATCTGGTATCAGGCTGATATGACTCAAATTGCTGGACTCGTTTGTTGCTGCATTTAAAAGGTTTACAGTTGAATTGTAAATTCTTCATTTTGATTTTTTTTTTTTTTTTACCAAATTGCCAAAAGTTGGTAAATCTGTTTTTATTTGTTACATTTAGCTTTACCAAGTCAGAAAAGCAATGTTTTAGTCTAGCCTGATGTTGCCTTACACATTAAAAGAACGATCCCGTTCACTGGCACACATTTGCAGGTTCATAGTTGTCTTTTGGGTTTCCACTAGAACATGCTTACTATGCTTAAATATAAAAAAACACACATTTTTGTCATACTGTCTGTCTGAATATTCACCTGCTTTCTGAAATGCACCTTTTTAAGAGCCCAACCTGCTCTTTCATCTTCTATCATGGTATATATAATTTATATTGCGGTATATATATTTTATATTGCGGCTTGTGGTATATATATTTTATATTGCTGTATATATTACAATAGAGTAATCATTCTGTAACTTAAGTTAAGGAATGGTTTAGTATAACCTAATTGTACTTCATTCTATTTTTTATTTGGAACTGCTATACAAACAACAAAAACTACCTCACATGAAACAACACTTGAGAATAAAATACAGACTTAAAACAGTAAAATTACAATTCTTTCACACTTCCTGGTTCCTGAAACCAATAATTCCACATGTTTAAAGGAATACATGTTAATAGTACACCTCGTCCTTGCAAGTATATATGGTCATATCTGATTGGCTTGTGAAAATAATGGCGCACATTTGCAAATGTAGTTTAAAAGCCGTGGGAGGAGATACTGAGATGGGAGGTGGTATCTTCTAATGAGTCTGCATGTGGCGTAGGAAGAGGAGCCAAATCTAAATGGCTTGTGCAATCAGTTTTCTGATCTACGCAGCCCACAAAAACACAGACTGGGTGTCTTATTTCTGGGTTACTCCGAATACCGAAATGTATTTGCACAAACACTGAAAACGTGAATTTATGTAAACACTTTAAACACTGGTATCAGATTGGTACTCTGTAGTGGGGACTGAAAAATCCAGGTGCATCCCTACTTGGAGCTACAGTAGTAAGAGGATGTAAAACAATACTAAAGTAAAAGAAATATTCCTATTAGGTTTTACTCTGCCTATAATTTTCCTTATAAGGACATACAGTGTGCCTGTGGTACTCTATAATGAGCAGTAACCTTGTTATTTATGGTACTTTTATTTCTTAACATTCCAACGTTATTATAGTCTTACATTTGGGACCTGTTATGGGTGATATTTTTATTGTACCTTAAATTTTCTTATGATCAGCAAATTAATTCAGCTCACAGCAGACACATTTAAACCAGCTTTAAAGGTGAAGTTAAACCTTCCTCTCCTGACTCTCTGAGAGTTTCTAATTTCCATTATTTCCTATACAAAACAATGCAAGTCTGCTCAGTAAGTGTGGTGCTCCTGCAGTCAGATCAGTCGGATTTGTCAGGATTTGTCATGTCCACCAGGATCCCTTTTCTCATCACATGTCCTGTGGCCTCGGTGCAGGCAGACAATACTCTTGGGGATGAATACAAAGAAACAAAACACATGTTATCCTCTTCTTAGAGGAATATTGCGGCCGTGCACATTATAATGAAGGATGGGGCTGCTTTCTTCTGCAACTCTGAGAGGATTACCCATTGTTTTTGTTTTTTTTATGGTGGGAGGATGTTCATGTTTATTTTTCTATACACTGGATATCCCATTTCCATTGATGCTGGCCAGGAGGAGTGCTTGTCCCAAAGCAAAGTGAGGTGCCATCTCAGACGTGGGTGGTCGAGTTATTTGTGCTCCTGCTTATCATGATGTGCATTCAAGATTGAGGGGGATAAGAATATAAAAGGGTATTCATTACAGCCTGAGCACAAGGCAGTAAACTCGCCTACAGGGGGGTGAAAGTCTTTTTTTTAAGTGCAGCAATGACCCAACACTCCACATCCATGCCTCCCCTCCTCCCTCCCTCCCTCCCCACCGTTGCAGTATCTTGTTGTGCTGGACCACGAGCTACCAGCCCATCCCGGAGTATCACAAACACCTCATAGCGCCTCCTCTAGATGTGAACCCACCATCATGTGAAAACATTTTCTTCTCATCTCACAGGGAGAAGAAACCCCTCACTTTATCTTGTAATAATGCTTTAAATGCAGCCCAAATGACATCACATTGCTGCAGTGCTGCACTGTCCATGAAAGGTGTCAGTCGTTTCCTCTGATACCAGGAATTTGCCCACTGGCCACTTGGCTTTGCTCTGCTCTGCTCCAGACATCATGGCGTGACAACATGTATTCATTTATATCTGGCTCTTATTACGCAGGTGGACGCCTGCACGAGGAGTAGAGGCGCATTTTCAAAGGCTGCCTGTTCTCTAGGACACAGCAAGATTTCCTGCCACATCCCGCCCGGAGAAATCGACCGCATCGCTTTGTTGAAGGAGCGGACAGACCAAGTCATGTATGAAAACTAATTGCTCGCATGGGTACGCATAGTATTAGAGGAGAAAGAGAGAAAAAACAGGGTTATCAGTGCATGGGTGGGATTCCTTCATTGCGCTTCAGACAGGGGAAGTTATGACAACAAATGGCTACAGTGATGGCAAACAGCTGCCGGTAAAACAGGCGTGATAACTGCGCTGTAGTGCTGTTATTACTAGAAAATCGGAGAGTTTTCGACCTTCGTTATTTTTATTCGTTTTTGACGGACTTGAAGCCTGAATTTGACGCCAACCTTCGTAGGTTTTTTTTCAAGAGCGCAAGCCATCGCTTTCCAAAAAGAGCCCCGGACTGCAGTTTTCTGTCCTGACTCCATCTGTGCTGCAATTCATAAGAAGCTCGAGATTTATTGGGAATTTAATAATCCACCGTATTCCTGCGTTACAAACCCCGTACGCGGGGGACTTGATACGACCACGTATCTGACGCTTTAACCCCTTTGAACACGGCTCGGACGCAAGCCTCGGACTCTCCTGAGCTTTTGGATTTTTTGCTTTGGATTTCGGCTTTACATTTTCCTGCCTCAGTCGGATCGCACTGGGATTTAAGGTGGGGTTTTATCGCGACGCAGGTAACTGGAAGATATCCCACTGTCTCTTGTTGATGACACTTCAGCGGCACATTGTCGCTCATCACGTCCGCTGGATTTTTCCCCCCTCACCAGCCTAAATGAGAAGGTTTTTTTAACGCGTGAATTTGGAATAAATGAACTCCCGTTGCCATCCGAGGGTCGTTGTGAATGTATCCAGCGAGACAAGTGTGTGGACGGCGGAAATCATGTGCAATAGGATCACCCCTTTGGCGTCTGCTTTATTAGAGCCACTTTTGGTAAGTCACTTAGCAGACTTGGTGAGAAATGTGCGATGGACTTTGCACTCCTGATGCATGTGTGTGTGTGCGCGCGTGTGTGTGTGGATGAACGTGTGCCTCTCTGACGAGCTGAACGGTGTCCAAATGTGTGGTGTGTCGCATTGATTGTGCACACAACTAAGTGTAGCATAATAGGCCTATCTATCTATCTATCTATCTATCTATCTATCTATCTATCTATCTATCTATCTATCTATCTATCTATCTATCTATCTATCTATCTATCTGAGCAGCAACATATCTAGTTCTATGTCTTGCTTGCATAATGTGCAAATCTTTGCTCTACTTTAAAGGCAGCCATTAACAGGAGTCTAGCTGTATAATATGATGTCTGTCTAGCTGAGATGTGTTCAGGCTACTTGAGATAGTCAGTCCTCACGTGGTGGAGCAGTTACTGATAGTATTAGTGCTGTTATTCAGTCTCTACGACGGGCCCAAAACAGCCCCGTCATATTGTAGCTTTTGCTTGTGGCTCCTAACTGTGCAATGAAAATGGTTAAACAGTGACACATGAGTTGAATTCCCAGAGACTGGAGTGCATGTGGAAATGGCCCGGGCGTGTCTGCATCAGCACGACGCAGAGACGAAGACTTTTCATAAATTAGCAGCAGCAGTGAAATCCTCCCCATCAGGGCAGTTGCACTGATTGCTGAGAGATTGGACAGTTTTACTGTGGGGCCACTGAGCTTGAATGATGAATGAAACCGGCTAATGTCCCTTTGAGTTGAGTTTAAATATAGAGAGATGATTATTTTATTTTATGTTGAGTGGAGGCCCCGGCAGAATGTGTGTCTTTGTGTGTGTGACTTAGAGGGCTGCACAGCACATAGCCTTTTGTTTTTGACAATCTGCTAAGCAGGTTTAGAGATGATAAAGAGTTACAGAATCACTGATGCAGCATGATAAGAATCTCATGGGCGCTGTGAGTGAATGCTGGCAATTACGTCTGTACAGTACTTGGAATTTTTAGCCCCTCTCATCATTTTCCTGTTACTCAATAAGCTCAGCCTCCTTAGATTCAACTCAGCATTTGTGGGAAGTTTGTTACACTCTGGCTATTCTAATTTTGGCACACAGGGCCGGAGAGGTCAGTGAAATGTCTGTTTATCACTCAGAGGACACCGGCAACAACAGATGGGAGAAATGAGGGTCCAGGATGGCTGCGTGGAGGTAGCGAGGTTGTAAATCTATTAGATTGAGGAGGGGTTAGATGTCAATATGCTTACACTGAATTCAAGCGAACATCCCCCATATAGCTCCGCTTTATCCGCATAATACCTTCCCAAGACACCCCCTGGGGAAGATGTAGGCATCGGCCAGCCGTGTTGCTACATCAGGGCGTGCAGTGAGTGTTACTGCAGCTTGCAGTGCTATTGGAAAACAGTGACTGCCAGCAGCATCTACTGTATACACCCTCCTTTACCCTAAGTGAGCTTTAGGACTATATGTATGTTCCTATATGGCAGAGCACCACCTCTTCACAGCTGTCGACAGCATTTACAAAGGAAGATGAAAAATGAAATTTGTGGTCTTGGCATTGTTCCATTTTCTGACAAATGCCTCTAATGTCTAAGAGCAATGCAGAAACATATTGTACATGTCATATGAGGCTTTTGAGGTAAAACGTATAATTATTTTGAAGTAAAAGCACAGCAGCTTGCTCAGGGGCTCGACTGTGTTATTTTGAAGTACTTCAGTAAAGGCTGAACCCTGTGTTTTTGACTGGTAGATTGGATAGAGGAAATTGAAATTATGTTTGGTTAAAGCTGTGCAACATACAGGTTTTAACATAAGGGACTTGAAAAGACTCCTAAAAACGGAGGTTAATGAGGTTTCTTCTTAGGAGGGTTGATACCCTTGAGCCTTATTGGATTTGTAATTTGAATTAGTAGTGCATGCAGCAAGGCTCTTATGTGTTTAGATGTGGGTTTTTTTTACTTGCTGTGTGTTGCAAGTAAGTGGTGATGATCATGTCTTTGGCTTGTCAGTGTGTTGCGGGATGTTACAGCAGAAGCTCAGAGCACTCGCTGTCATGTGTTCGGCTAATGAAATCAGGCAGGATGGTCATTATCATTATCATGCATTATTGCCGACACTTCCATGTTTAGCAGTGCTGGTGCAGGCAGGAAACCGACTGTCAAACAAATTCACATCTCAGCAGGTAATGCATAAAAAGGAAGTGACAATGCCATGTGTGCAAAGGTTTTTGCTTTCTAGGTTGCTGTATACGGACCATGGGGTGAGATTAATGGGGTCTCTCTGCCTTGCCATTCTGTTGCATTGTGTTACAGCAGCTGCTCATGGTGCCGGTGTCATGTGTTAGCATTATGAAATCGGGACCAGTGAGGGTTATCAGCCACTGCAGGATGAGAGAATAACAGCAAGCACAAGCTATTGATCTGTATTTGGGAGTATAAAAGACTTCATAACAGATTGTATAAACCTGTTTTTGTTCTCTGTACAGGGCATATTAAAATAGCCATTTACAGTGAGTCATGCTTTCACACTGAGAATTGTAAAATGTACACATCTGCTGCAAAGATTACCTTTTCAAGATACTTGAAGCTGTAACACTGAGACGTACAGTATCCCAGCACCACACAGTAATGTATGCTTGTTTGGAGGTGCACAGATAAGAGTCTGATTAGCATTAAAGATAAGTAGTTTGCTGAAACTGAGAAGGATCTATGGTCTTGTATTGCAAAGGAATTCTCATTCCCTCTTTTAAATCCCAGGCTGCCTTTGCATTCATGCATTGTCTAGAAATAAACAAGGATCAAAGGATGCCATGATGCAAACAGTGACAGATTTAAAAGAAGTGATTTAGTCAGTGAGTTGAAAACTCTATCCTCTTCTTAATGTTGTTGAATTCTGGACTCTGCATGCAAAAAAAACGAGCAAAGAAAAGGAGAAAATAAGTACCAATTAAGTTGTTATCAGTCGACGGAATGAGATCGACGTTTCTCCCAAGGCAAGTCAAGTTATTTAGTGCTCAAGAAGCATGAAAAAAGTTGAAGAGATGGCGTAATTACAACTAGCCAAAAAGATCAAAGGAGTAGCCACCAAAGCACTGAAGCAATTAGAGCTAGCTTTGGAATTTATTTTCTAATGTTAGCGAGTAACAAAGTGACAGGATGAAACGGTGGTGCACTCTGAGCACTGAACACTGGAGGAAACAGGTAAATAACACACAGGTCTCAAGAGGCATAAAACACATTCCACTTTTCAACCTGCTGCATCAGGAATTTCAATAAGAGCAAATGGTAAAAGCACTAAAATATTACACCATGAAGTAATATTTTACGAGTCGTAAGCATCGATCACTATCACGATGTGATATATTTGATACATAATGTGTGGATGATCCTGTGTGAATGTTTCTTCTTACTCATCAGTAAAGAATGAATTGTTGACTGAGGACACAAATAGTTCTTTAATGCAGCATTATGGGCATGATGTTGCCTCACAACAAGCATGTCTTGAATAAATAGCACACATTGTTTACCTCCATTTGTGAGAGAAAACCAGAGTTATAAAAACACAGGCAGAGTCCAAAGGCATGCATGCTAGGCGGGTTGTAATCTGTATTTTGTCCTTTTGAAGGTGAATATGACTATTAGCCCTGTATTAGACTTGTGACCTGTCCAGAGTGTACCTTCCCTGTCGCCCAGTGCATGCTGGGATAGGCTGCAGCATTAATTTTCAACATTGAACAAGCTGTGTTGAAAATGGATCTACTGTGTACTCGCAATAAATTAGAGGTAAAATCCCAAGACAGAAAATGTGTTTCTTGGGAAGAATAAATATCTTAAAGGGATTTCTTTAAGCATGTAGCTGTATAGCTAACTGAACTGCACACTGCCTACAATGGAGCTGTCTTCTTCTGTCATTATCACCACTAATAGGAGAGCTAATGAGCTGTTAGCAGCCAGTGTCCAGCATTAAACAGCAGCATTAGTTTACACTGATTTACGTCAGATGAGTACAGTTTGGAGGTCAAAGTATGTGTATGTGTGGAGTTACAGACACTCTACATGAGTGTTTATATTGTACCAAACTTTTGTCAGCGATGAAAGAAACCAGACAGATAGAGCACAAATAATTAAATATTTTTATGTTAATGACGACGCTGCTGCAGGCACAATTCTGTTTCTTTTCTTGTTAGTTCTGTGCAGTGCATGAAAATATGCTGGCACATGTAACCTTCAAGTTGACACATCTTTTATTTACTTCTATAATATTTCGATAATGGAAATAAATTAATATGTTCTTTTAAATATGGATTATTAATAACAATGTATTTGAAAGTTGCAAGTATCAAACAGTGATGGGTGAAAATGCATTGAAATAAAAAATGTTGATGCTTTGAGACGAACAAACTGCAGCTGCAGAAAAGACAAAGCAGCAAGAAACGCTCCAACCTTCCAGAAATATCGCAGAAAAGTGGATAAACCAGAGTAGATGGACTTCATAATTTTTGGCTCTTGGTCATGGTTTATAAGTCTTGAGAACATTGGTATTCTGACTTGGTAACCTTTAGAAATAATGATGGCTGCGTGGCTCCTTTTATCTCGGAGGCTTTTAGCCGCTCACATCTGAGCAGTACATCTGAATAAGGAAAACTGTCATTTATTGTCACAGAGCATGAACATGTGCGCGCAGCATGCCTGTTAACCATGGCTAAGATGTTGTTGTTTGTTTCTGACATTGACTGATAAAACCGGTGCGCTGGTGCTTAAACACTGACCTGCTCGGTGCCACATGATGAGTGTCACATGTAAAATGGAGCAATAGGGTGTGACCAGAATGTACAACGGGCGCTTAATGTAGGGGGCGACTGAAGGAAGCAGTGGAGAGTCATTTTCAGAGACCAGCTCTCTGAAGTGAAGGATACAGATTCATGTCGAGATCCATATGGATAGAGTGCTAATTCTTTCACAAATGCAGTGCAGGATGTGCTGTAAAATTGAACAGTCAGCTGAGCCCAAGGGGCAAGAAGCCGTCATAATCCAAACATCCCGTATTCAAACTGTCCAGAGCAGCGAGAGTCCTGACACAAATATTCAGCTGGGAAAAACATGTCACCTGCTGTATAGCATATGGCATTTAAACTGCAGAGGAGCATCACATTTTATGCCCATGAGATCTGCTGCATGGTACCAGCCCTTTCGCCTTCAGATAAAAAATTATTAGTGGCATCTGTCTCCCTCAAGAAGCACTGTTGTGCAGTCATGCTGCCACTGTGGCAGCCTTTAACTGTTGCTCCTGACAGTGCGTGTCAGAGCCTTTTATATGGTCATTTAGATAAAGTGATATGATATTGTTATGTAAACAAGAAACACTGCTAGCATAGTAGCAAACTTCCAGTGATGTCTTCAGCTGCAGCTTGTAGTCTTCGACTGTTTACCTGAAGGTGACACTGATTTAGATCATGCTTTCAGGAGCTGCATCGGGTCATATTGATCAATATCTTCTGCCAGAACAGCATTTCCCTTTAGCTCTCTTGAGAAAGCCAATTAAGAGAGCTACATGCTCTCATACAGAATTTCAAATGCACACAAACACTATCTTCCCCACAGTCCCATTAAATAATGCATAAGAACAATATATTATTGTGCAGCGCTTATTACCACCAAGTCTTACAAGTCCTATTAAGACTTTCTTTCTCAGAGGTAAGAAGCATTGGGCAAAATATAGAGCATTTAATCCTATAATCATTTGCCTCATGACGGCATTAGGAAAAAGAGAATGCCTTCATGCATTAGTCCTACTAAATATGCCACTGTGATGAGAGATCATTCTGTCCTTACATATCGATTTGTTTGTCAGAAAGTCGTGCGGCGTGCTCTTCATCAGACTGCACCAGCTTCATCGGAGATGTCTAACTCTGCTGCCTATTAAGGCTGGAAGACCGCAGAAGCATTAACTATTCCAGTGAAGTGAACGGTTAAGAGCCTCAACCTTCACATTGAGTTTTCTCTGTTTGGTTGAATGTCTGCCTTTAATAGAGAGACACATGCATAATCAAGTACCCCAGTGCAAAAACAAAAAGTCTGTGAATAATATGCTGTCGCTGACCATCATTTTATCTGCTTGTCTTTCAGAGTGTCTGTGCATTTTGTTCCAGGAAAGTTGTGGGAACTAAATATGTTTCAGTTTATGCCGTTAGATGTTGTGCATCGCAGTACTTAAAAAAAAAAAAAAATTCTGCATATAGGGGAAGAAATACGTTTTTGTCTGTACTCTGATATTTCCATAAAGTCTTAATATTTTAATACTTATTCTCTTCAACTTTTGTTGACGCTGCTGTCCTTGGCCAGCTGTCTGTCTTTCAGAGCCTTTAGCAGGCTCGCTTTGATAGCTACAGTGAATATATTAGTATCATTTGAAACTACGAGATCCGTTGGTACCAATGCCATGATTTCTTTTTGGAAAGGGGGCTAATGATAAAACTAGGATATATTTTAGTGAGGGAAAAACTGACATGGCCATTTACAAAGCAGTCCCTTGACCTCTGACCTCGAGATATCTGAATGAAAAAGTGTTCTATGGGTTTAAAAAAGCCATGTTATTTTCTCATGAATTATTAATGTGTTATTTTTCCCAGGATACTAAGAGTTTTGGGGATTCAATCAGCCCAATTTTATGTGTGATGATGTAAAAAATGACCTGTTGTGACCTCTAGGATAATCACACCCTCATGAAATTTAACAACCACAAACCTAGGGGCCCGGGGCATTCAGAGGATGTGTGGTTTTCTGAGATATGTTGACAATAACAGGGCTGCTGTCACTCACTGTCTTAGTGTTATGCACTCTACCAGTGAGTCTTTGATACCAAATCACATCATGAAATTATCTGTGATGTTTCTCAAGGTCGTTTCCTAATGTGGTAGAATAGATTATTTGATTGATTCTGAAATGGCAAAAAAAGGTAAATTTTGCACCAAATCTCTGTAACAAATTGTTTCAACTTAAAGTTCGCTGCAGCAAAATATGAGACATAATTGAGCATGGGAATGACAAACAATACCCCCGTCGTAAGGTTTGCCCTTATACACCTAAACAAAACATCATGTTTTATTACAGATTTTGGACAACAAAAACTTGACACACAGTACCAAGCTGCATTATAAATGAATCTTCAGGTTCTCAGATTCAATGTGGCATCAACTGTTGACCTGCTATCTCCTCCTCAAGGCCCCCTGCCCCCCTTAAAAAAGACACAAATGTGTCTATGATAGCGAGGGTGGAGTGGAGGAGTTAAAGAGTATGTTTAATTAGGAGGTTCACAATCAGCCACGCTGATTTCTTGTTGTTGCAGCTGACGAATAATAGTGGAAAAATTCAGCTTGCCTTGATTAAATCTCTCCCTTTAGTCTAGGAGGAGAATTTCATTGGTGCCTTACAAAGGACCACTGCTGCTTTCGTAAAAGCCTAACTAGGCTGGGCCATTACAAAAAAAGCACAGCTTAAGGGAGATGAAAAATATATTACCTCAAAGAAACGGCAGCGGCAGAATATCCACGCGTTTGGCCCGAATCCATGAAATAAGTTCTAGTTCAGTGGACGCTTTGGTGCATGTGTTATTTGATATTTATCTAATATACACACAAGATTCCCAAACCGATAATTTACTGCCTTTGGCTTTTTTGAAACAATAATAACCCAGCAGGCTTATCTCTAGGTGTCGTGCACTATATTAGTGTAAAGCTGCAGATTACTGCGGTGTAAATCTTTGACACCTTTGAGAGCTTTATAACTCTGAAATACCGAACACTTTCTCCTCAGAATAGATTTAAGGCACAGCTGAAAACAGATTCTGAAGAAATGCAGCACAAATAATTATTGATCAGTGTTTTATGAAAGTTATGGCTATAGAAAATATTTATCATGGCCATTGCAGAGGAAATACATGTGCAATAAACAGTGTTTGATTTCATGTTTGATTTTCTTTTGCGATGTTAATTGCTAGTTTAAAAACAACCCACAGAAGAAAGAGTTTGTGCAGCGTGGTCTATTTATTTGGCTGCACTTTTCAAAAGTAAGCAGTATAAGTCATCGATCAGCACATTATTACACATACATGAGCAGAAGGACACTTAAGCAGGGTGGATTTCTTGCTGACACCGAGCTTGAAGCCTGGCTCAGAAAAATCCATCCCTAAGATCAACATTTATTGGATGTTTCTATCCTTGTTTCCAAATAGTTAATTGAAGTTTAGCTATTAATTACAAGAGCTGTTGCTGATGTACTGTTTCCTGCAGTGAGTTAATTTCAGTGATACTTTATTTTGGTGATATTTATGGGCTTGTTTGTGTGGATTGATTTTTGCACCCCTGGAATGTGTCCAGTGGCTCCCGTGTGTCTACAGACTGACTTGCTGTTTAGTAGACCGTATAATTCCTGCAGAGCATGAAATTTTCATGTGTTGCATGCATTCACTGGGTGACCATGCGGAGTGTGCCATAGATTAGCATAATATAATTTACATGATATAGCCATAACTCCTTTTCAGGATGAGTCAGAACTCATTCTCAGTCCTTTCACTGATGTATCAGTGTGAATTCAATCTACATAACTATCCGTCCATCTAATGTTTGTATCTACCCATCCATTCAAGTCAACCCGAGGTCATTTGTCAACTTGTGCTGGTTATTGTGTACAGTATATACTATACACAAATTTCTAAAGCATACTGCACCTACAGTACAATACAAGAAACCACCTTTTTTTAATTGGACATCAGTCACATAACTGTAGTTCATTGGTTTTATGCCCTGACAGCTGTCTTTTACATTTTCAAATTATTTTTTTTAAAAAGACCAAAGACTTAGTATCAAGTAGGGGTGTAAATCACAGGTTTCATCACAATACGGCATTAGATCGATTCATTAGGCACATGTCCGCCACGGTACAAGTTCAATTCGGTTCGATTCAGCGGCAGGCGATCGATATGAGAAGCCTGAAATTAGAGAGTTTGCAGATATTTTATATATATATATATACACACATGTATATTTAAGGCAACCATTTATAACTCACAAAAAACAAATAAAAATATTTTACTGTTTTATTTCTGAGCTCTTTCAGATATTTAAATGAAAAACAAGCCATCTTTTTCAATACAAACCATAAAAATAGACCTTCTGTTCACTATAAAGTACCACATGGCATTTAAGTGCAATTTTCTTATGGGTTAACTTTCAGAGCCAGTGATGATATTTCATCTTTCACTTTTATCTGTGAGCTCATTTCACCTCTCAAAACAAACATCTCTTTTGTGAAAACGAAACAGGGAGATTGTCAAAATAAAAGCATATCGATGTTTGGGCATTGCATCAATGCAGTTGGATCGTTCACTGATAAATCAATAAATCAATCTTTATCAATGTATTTTTACACCCCTGTTTATAAGTGATGTATTATGCTATCTTTTTGGGGGCACAGGATCTTGGCTTGGGTCTTGGGGAGTTGTAGCGATCATTCACCGACAAAAAGCCCAAACTGGACACGCTGCTTTCACCGCTGACATTTGGTAACCACCACGTTTGTTGTTTACATAACTCATGGGGAAGGCGAAATGTTCCACTCCGCTGACTTCAGTGAAGCTCCTTTTTTATTGGGCATTGTATTGTGGAAGAATAGTAGTAGAATGGTGTTTTTCGTGCCCTGTAAATCTACTTTGAATAAGCGTGTGGTTTAATTTGGGACTTTCTTTCTTTCTTTCTTGTTATGTGGCGTAATTTTAGGTTG
>CAFUXE010000463.1:729022-756728 GCA_903364295.1 Serranus cabrilla
GATAGGGTAAGCCAAGGAGAAACTTGACATAAAAGCATCTATAAAACTGTTCAATGGCGATACATTTGGTGCGTAATTGTGTTCAACACTACAATGTGCTGTGATTAAAACTAAGTCATTACACCATTTTCCTCACAGTGAACAGTGACAACTTTGAAAACAGGAGTTTCAGGGAATAAAAAAAAAAACAACATCCACTGTCTTAAAGAGGATTTCTCTCAGAAGCACTCTGAGGATACTTCTGTCCCTTAGTGGGCAGTGGCAATATCCAAAAAACTATCTTTATTTCTCTTGGAACAGAGCCTCATGTGAAGTGCATCAAGTGCACACTATGCTTTGTGCACCTGCTGCCAAATCACAATGCTCCTTCAGCCAAATATAGCTTCCAATAGACTATAATGAAACAGTTTCTGTCCCTTACTTGTGCTTAAAGCTTGTGTAATGCACTTTTACTGTAAGGAAAAAATGCAACAGAAAGTACCCTTTTACCATTCAGTGGAAAGAAATGGCTATGCTGACAATGCGAGCACTTTGTACGGCGTTTCCCACAATAACGACAGTGTCCTATATTGCAGTAAGTGAAGTGTGACTGCCTATTGTGTCCGACATAAATGGAAATCTGTTCAAGGGGAATGAGTCGAAGCTTGTTAGTCCGGCACACTAGTTCACTCTCTACAGGACACTTATGGTCAAGCTGAATGCTGGGATGATGAGGTTGCTGCCAAATGTCTTCGGCTGATCCAATGCTGTTGTCTTAATCATGAATACTGAGCAATGCCGTAGAAATGCCCGCCTGCCAAATGCTATAAATGCAAATGCTAATGTGAGGGTTGTGAATTTTTTAAAGAAATGAGGATTTCCTTCAATAAAGACGTGGAAGCACTGGCCATTGGAAAGGTAATATTGTACTCAATAGACTGCTATCTTAAAATGGAAATCTCTCTCTGGAGCCCAATTAACCCACAGCACAGTTTTTTGTTTAAGCTGCCCAACTTCTAAACTTGCATGCTTATGTAAGACAAATCAGCCGAAAGGATGAGTGGTTTCGCGTGCCATGTTTTCGACTGAATCTTTTGTGATGTGGGGAATCATCTGTAAGGGCCTGCACTGAGGGGCAGGTGGGTGACGTTGACTTAAATGAGATTTGAACTGGCAAAACAAAAGCCACACCAACTCAAAAGTCCACTGTTGGAAGAAAAACAGCAGTGGCATCACAGTCCCAGCCCTCAGCGTACCTGTCTGTCAAGATGCATCGAGACATGCCAACCAAACTCGTGTCAGAGAAAACAGCGCCCGGTAGAAGGTCAGCTGTATATCATGCTCTTATGAGCGGTGCTGGGATGTGAAACAATATGAAAGCATTATGGTTTGATATCGACATCAATTATACTACATAGCAAAATACCCCAAAAAACAGCTCGGCAATGTAAAGTGATAATCTCGTTAAAGAGTGATTATCTTCCAACAGGCAATAGCGGCGTGCTTTTGGCCTTTTGGAGCCGCTCGTGCTTATAGTTATTGATGATGCACTTCGACGGGCTTCAGCAAGATCAGTTCATTAGATCGGTCTGACAAACTACTTTCTCTGTCGACAGACTTGATAGATGATGACTGGATGTAGTCGTTGTGGGCTGGGTGTCTATTGACTGAAAGGGCCTCATTTATGGTGGCTAAGATTAGTGATGTAGGACGTTCATAAAGCGTGTCAGTCTCCTCCGGGATGCTTGGATGGATGGATGGTTAAAGATCTTCTTGTTATGCGTAGCAGAGGTGGTTTCATGATTTACCCAACTTGACCTCAGGTTTACCATTCTGCACATACATGTATTCTTCACGACATTTCAAAGGTAAATATTGAACTTTTTCTTGTTGTCTGATGGCTGTTGGTAGGAAGCTTTAAACGGATAGTTGCAATGCTTCAGTACATTTTACTGCTTTATTATGCCTCCACGTCTGTGAAAGCCATGGCTGGAGAAAAATAGAACTAATTAAACTAATTGTTTAAGTTAATTGATTATCAAATAGTTGCTGATCAATTTTCTGGCTGTCAACTCCTTAAAAATCAATTAACTGTTCTGGCTGTTATTGCTTCTATCACACACACATCCAAGCTTGTGTGAGCGCCTTTGTCCTTGGATCTGACACCACAGTAGGACTTACAAACAAGAGTTTGTGATGGTTTGGTCTTGGTCTGTCCAGAAAAAGCATAAAAATGTCCACAACCCAAAGATATTCATTTTGTCGTTGTCATTTAATTGTTTGTGTCAATTAATTTGTTTTTCCAATACATTAATAAGTTCAATTCAGGCCCAGAAGATATAATTGAGAGATAATGGCTTTACCTGCATTGCATAGACATGAAAAAAACATAAAATGTTAGCACAATAAAATTCAATCTGATATTTAAAGGTAAATCAATAAATATGTGATGTGTCAAAATAAAATGTGAAAAAATGCCACAAAAAACACAGCTTTCCCTGATCCAAGATGACAGCTTTGAATGTCTTATTTGATTTGATGACACGTCTAAAATCCAAAGATATTTAATGACAAAGTAAAGAATTGAACCCTGTGAAAAACTGTGAAAAGAAAATAATTTCCTGACAGGACATCGATCATGTTAAAACTAATTTTCAGTTAAAAATAAATCTACTTAAAATTTTAGTTTTTAATTCAGTTTACTATCAGATAAAATAAATAAATGCAGCTAATCTTCACAATTAAAAAGCTGCAACATGGAGATGTCTGGGACATCTGTCTGTAAAATTACTTTAATGATAAATTGGTTATCCAGATAAGTATTTCTCTGTTAAATGGCTAATTGGTTAATAAACTCTGTTTCGTCTTAAAAATCAGCTCATGGGAACAGAGTCAAATATTTGTTGGACTTTTCAAATAGGTATAAAAACACAACTTCTATATTTATATGTATTCAAAGAGTCCAATGTCTCACTCTTCAGAAAAATCTTTATAAAAGAAGCAAGTTATGATGCGTCACTTCAAAGATTAGTAAACTGCCTCTGTAGTTCTCATACCTTCAGAAAATCTTCTCATGTACACAGATCTCACAGAAGGTGTCCACGATCATACTGCAGAGATGATTTGATGTGAATTTATGGAGCATTTTGCTGTCAGTGTCTCTAATTATTAATCCTCCTAACCGAAGGCAACTTAGATTTGTCAGGATTTCCTTCCCTGAGCTCAAGAGTGAGGCAAGATCTGAATCTAAACAACAACAATTATTGACTCAGCTGGGCGTCTGTCACCTTACATTTTTCAAATAAAGCCCCCGTAAATGACTCAAATGCATGATCTAATTAGAAAAATGTTGCATTTTAATTTGACTAATCGTAAGATAGAAACAAACAATTGCCCTTTCCTGTTGTCTTTGTTTGCTTGGCTCGATTATTGGGTGCTGCTTCGTGAGTGCATGTCTCAGATGATATAAAGCTCCAGTGCAGGATGAAAAGAAGATAACGTCGGAGAAATCCTTTAACTGAAAGAGTGCATGGCATTTGCTCAGTAACAGCAGATGGATACCGCTTTGATCCACGGTTGGGGAGGAGAAGTCGACTGAGTGACTGTGATAAGACATCCAGCAGTTAAGCGCTTATTGTATCTTGACTTGGCTGTATTTAGACTACACAGGCGTTTTAATAACGCCATTATTTAAGCTGGGGATTGAAACTGAATTACAATATGTTTCTGTGCTATCATTGCAACGATCCTCACAGTATTGTGAATTGTGTGAAAGTGCTTTGAAGTCTGACTGGCATGTGCTATCATTAACAGGAAGACAGTGGAGAATGAATGAATCTCTTTACAGTGTTGCAGGGATGACATTTGTGTAGGCCAACCTGGAAGATCTCCCTCGTTCCCTTTTTTTATTATGGCAGAAAGAAAAGCTCTGTGGGAAACAAAAGTTTCGACCTACATGCTTTTTTTAGCAAAGATAATCTTCACAAATGAACACAACTAAACTGAACTTAACCATGATGTTTAACATCCCTGACAACCTCTCTCATCTCATTTAGCTACTTCTAGGCAATTACCCTTTTAAAGACAAGGAAAAACTGAGTTTGAAAATTATTGAGTGGGGTTGTAGAAAAAAAAGTGAATAATCTCAGGTATCTAACCAAAAAGCCATTTAAAAACCTACTGACTATGAAATGAGGGAACCAGAAGTGCAGAAATGACATTTTATCTTTTACAGGTTTGGGACTCATTCCTGCAGCACTCTGTTAGTTTTGATGCTGATACTTTTCACAGTTTTGAATGCAGGACTTTTACTTGTAGTGGAGTAATTTCGCATTGCGGTATCAGTACTTTTACTAAAGTAAGGGAGCTGAATACTTTTTCCACCACTGGGTGTAACGATTCATGTATCCGTACAAAACTGTTCAGTCCAGACATAGACTGTCAAAAAAAGGAGGTAGTCACAGTGATGTGATTGGCATTTGGCTGTCACCGTCTTGCTTTTTGGCCATATGTGGTAACGCACAAAAAACGTCAGACTAACGAGAGGCTCACCTGGTTCAGTATTGCACTGCTGCATGTCATGGAACCACTGGGGAATGTCATGAAAACTGCGTCAGTGAGGCGCAGTGTGTATTTGTCTAACCAGGATGTGGGCGTGGCCTTTAACCACCAAAAACAATGAGCTCTGAAAGTACACCTTCTACCTTCTACCTCTCAAACCCATGATCCAGAAATCAATGAAAGCAAATAGCGGAGGCTGTCCACTATTTGCTTTCAGTCAGAGAAAACCTGCAACACAGATAGTGTGACCCTGAACTTTAGCTTTTTTTTACAACAACTGCACGCCACTTAATCCAAGGTTCAGGACTCACCTTCTTGGAAAGTGAGTGAGGCCACCTCACCTCAGGTTGTGTGCAGGGCAGGCACTCATTTATTATCAAGGTTTTTTTTTTCAAAGTAGTAAAAGGAAAATAAACATTGCTGCTACAATCACAACTCTTTTTAAATTCCCCTCAATTTGTTGTTATTTCATGCCGCAGGAAAGAGTCACAGAGAAAGCAAAGTCCACCTCTGCTGCAGGGCAACAAACACAGACCTCATCGTCTCCAAGTTGGGTTTCCTTTCAACAGCTGGGGACAATGTGGACAAACTGACTTGCACTGAATGTTAAATTAAATTGCAACCCTGGTTTAACTTGAGATAATTAAAAATATGCTGCACTTATTTTAATCTGAACATCTGAACACCACAATCCACTGTTGTTGTTTTCCGTGTTAGTCCTTGAATGCATCGTGTGAAGTCTTCCCTTAGGAAAACATCCAAATCACTTTATGAGTCATTTTATTCTACATGTGTCATTTAAAACATTGCCAATGAACCCTTTGCACTAACAAGCTCCTGTAAAAAACTATAAATTCTACATTATATAGTGACATTTGGAAACATGGAATGACTCAGCTGACACCAAAATCAACAAAATATTTAAAGGATTTTCGTCTGATCTGCAGACAGAGCAGAGCAGAGAAGGGAGGAGGAGAGATTGTAAAAATGTGAACAGTTCAATGTGGAGTGCCTCATTTTTTCCCTACCATTTTGGTAACACTTGTGAGCACTTGGAAAACGGCTGTATGCAAAGATTATTTTTTCCAAAGGTAAAGAATTTAAAATTCTGTTTTTATGACGAATTGCATTATAACTGTGTCGTATGGCACAAAAGACATGTTTAAGTTCTCCCTTTTTCTCTCTATCATTGTGCTGTTTCCATAAAGGTCCTATATATATTGGGTTCAGTGTGTAAGACCTTGGTTGTTGTATTCATATTGTACATTGTAGTATTCAGGTCAGGGTCTTTGCGGAGCATTTGTATCAATTGATTTTGGTTTATTCTCCATATTGACAATATATTCAAGTGCCTTAACTGAGGGTGTGAATTGTGGCCAATGACACTGTTGAATGTTTACATTCACAGATAAAATGACGCAAACACTATTCTCTGCATTTGTTTTGTTTCCTCTGCTACACCGAAACGCACCAAACTGATACGTAAAAACAGAGGCACACTGAACTGTGAATGTTGTGTACCGTTACACTCCTCCTTACGTCTTTACAACTGCAAAGTCTTTGAATTTTGACATTCAGTAATTTTTAGATTAGACAGCTGAGCAAGCAAGACACTTGGCAACTGGCTGTCAGTCGAGTAGCTTTGGGGTAGAGACTTCATCGTATTAGACAGTGAAATCCGTTGTGCATTTTACGGTCTTCAATTACGTCCCCTGTGATCATTACACGTAGCCGCAAGAAAATTAAATTTCAAATCATACATTTAAAGAACTGATTAGGATTAAAATGTTAACGTGAGTCTGCTAAAGCTTTGTGAAATGCATAGAGACCAGATTCACTGGCAATATATTTAAGGCAAAGAAATACAGATAATTTTCCTCAATGCTTTTTGACTTTGCTGCAGAAAATACAAACGCTGCTTCAGTGGAATAATGTGGAATATGTCGCTTTGAGTAGATTTCCTTTCTGAGGCTCTCTGATCACTTTTAAGTCTATTGCAAATGGACTTAGTATAATTTCACTGGTGTGGCATTGTGGCTCGAGCTCTTTGGTTTTCTTCTCTTTGTTGTTTGTCGATAAGACACATCAGTGTTATTTGCTGTGTTGCCATGGCAGCAAACATCCCTCAAACCTTTCAGGTGTTTGTGGCGTCCTGGTGGCTCAGCTGGATAAAGTGTGTGCCATGTAATCGAGATCACTTTGTTAGATATCACATCTTTCTCGACTGTATTGACCGTAACAAAAACCTTTTTAGGACATTAGAAAGTGAAACCCTTTCTTTTTTCACATTTTGAGCAACATGCTCTGATTGACTGTGCTTCAGCTGCTTTAAACAGACACTCTACTGACTTTCAAAGCAGGTTATATGTTGGAAAGTGCCAGTGCGACTTTAAATCAACTGTCCCTTTCAATTAGATATGCAATCATGAGAGTTGAAGATGTAAAACAGGCGTTATCCAAAACAGATGCACCTCCGTGTTTGACTGGAGGGGAGCATTTCTCTCAGCAGGGCTCCAGTTTTAATCGGTGGCCTAACATATGGCTGATGAGCCTACAGCTCTATCACTCCAGTCCAGGCACACAAAATAGACTTCAAATGATTTGTCTCCAGGTGAAATCCTTCTTGTTTGGCCTATGAACATGTAGCTCACCTGATACAAACATAAACAGAGCAGCCCAGTAGCTGCCTTAATGATGTCCCCAGACAGTATTTCTGCATTTCATTTATCATCTCGAATCCTATACAGTGCAAAACTTAAACATGCACATTTACTCTCAGGATTTGGTGAACATTTAGATCAGGAATCCATTAAGGTAATTTGATAATGCAAGTTAAAGAGTGGTTTCAATTTTGTAACAGTAAAGAAATAGCCCTCGGAGACTGCATTAGGAATTTAAAGGTTTTGAATAATTAAATGAGGGCTGAGCAATACTGGGAAAATGTATTCTTTTTTTGGCAATAAATAAATATTTATACATATTGTTTAGCTAAACAGTTTCACCAGTTAGACACATATATGTCTTCTTTCTGTCATTTCTGTCCTCTTCATTGTAAAGTTGGAATAAATACACTTACAGTGTACATTTATCTTGTCTGTGTTTCGGCAAGAATCTGGCAGTATGATACATATCACTACCTGGGTTATGATTCAATATATTGCAACTTTAAGAAATCTGTCCTAGTATAAAGAACACACCATCATATGCATAAAGTGTGAGGGGGAAAAGTTTACTGCTACTCCCTGTCTCAGTTTGCTGTTACCATTCATGTATAAAGATAAATGGATACAGTGTTAGAAGCGAGGCTCTGCTCTTCCCTGTGATCCACTGGATATTTCCAGTTTCTACTTCCAGTTTTGCGCTCCGCTAACTTGAATCTAAATAAAATGATTTTATCTAATGGCTCTTCTAGGCTTTCCAAATGTTATCGGACCGAAGGGATCAAATTCTGATAGTGAAACGAGTTATTTTGTGGGTGTTGTGACATTTGAAAAAAATGAGCCTCTATTTGCAGACATCTCTTCCTATATAAGTCTATGGGAACCTTCTTGGGCACGATGGAATCACAAGACACATCCGGGAATTGTAATTCCGCTATGTCAAATTGGCTTCAAAGCCCGGCGCTCCTGCTCAGGGCTTGACTGTTACGTTGGAGTGGAAGAGTCAAATGGCTAAAGATAGATTAAAACACTAGTTGTGGGGGTCTTTAAACACAACACACAGTGTCTGACACAAAACCTTGCTTAAAAACTAGTCATTAAGACCAATACAGTGCTTTTGAGATCGATACAGTGCCACAAAAAACATATCAAGAAACTCAAGCGTATCCAAATTTTCTTAACAGCTGTCATTTTTACAAAAAACAAAAAAACTCTGCCACAAGCTGAAAAGTCACCAAAGTAATTAGGATTTAACATCTGTGAACCACAAATGCCTGCATCAGAAATTTTGCCAGTGCAGGTAGTAGATGTGAGCAAGAGGACAAGAGAAAACTTTGACCTGCTGGTTGCTCTGATGAGAAGTCAGAGGATCCCCAAAGTCATTAGTGTCTGCAGAAAATTTAATGGCAATCCTTTTAAATAAAGTGGTCGACTGTTCAACTGGCTGCTAGCGGGACTGAAAAATATGTAGAAATATATCAGACGGAGTAGAGAGTCTTTTGAAGTCAAGGAAAGTGAACACAAATTTTCAGACAGTAAAATGGTTATTGAATGCACCATAGTGGGCCAATTCCTGTATTGTCTTTGATTTGACCATCGCACATGTACGGCCTGATGTCGATGCTGAAATTATTTATCAGATGGGAATGATATGTAGAAGTTCACTATTGTTTTTGACAATAGTTCTCTACTATATTGAGCCATGCATCATTTGAGTCACTTCATACATCATTACCTCCGGTTCCTTTTCAGAGTTGCTTTTCACATTATGTGCTTCCTGTTCTGATACACAGACATGTAATATAGAAAGGTGATTTATCTTTTCAGTATTTTGCATATCATTTACATTTAATTTGGCTGATACCATCATATTTTAGCATTAAATCTACTCATAAAAAACTGATACCTTTATTTTAACTTCATTTACTCTCTGATTATGGGCAGCTAATGCAGTTTTCACCATTTTCCCACCATGCAAGTAGAACTGAGGTTCATTATGGTTCCCGTAAAAAAAGCCTGTCCGACTATAATTCAAATAAGTAATCATTTTCTCAGTAATATGTTTGACTGGGAGTTTGTCATTATTAGGAACTCCCTGTTAATCATGTTGGATCAGATTACTTAGGATCTTACATGGACAATTATGTTTACTTGGCGCTACAGTGATCCTCACAGGTGATCCAATTGTCTGTCATAAATGAGGTTTTAGGTGATATGCTGATAACTGGGAGGAAGTTATAAAGTTGTCAGTGCGGTGATGAAGTGCCTCTGCAAGCAATTTACATACATGAGCAAATCAATGTAGACGTGCCAGAAAAAAAAAAGATTAGCAGGGTATAGAATGTAAATGTAACGAAGTATCTCTGCTAATGGTATGAAATTAAAATACGTCTTGCTACTTTGGGATCTCAGATGTAAATAACTTTCAGCAGATGCACACAATTTATTTTCTTGAGCATTTAAACATGAAATGGAATGTAAAGGAATATTATATTTACATAAAATGTATTTGCATGTATACTGTGAAGTGGCAAGCAATATTTACTGTGATCTGCTTATTTAAAGTGGAAGTAAAGTAAGTAAATATATTTTTGCTCTATATCCTAGGTACATGTTGATTGTACAATGCAATGGCTATAGAATAATGACTCAATCACTCTGTAGATTGGTTCCCGCTATGCAGTTCGGATACGACCTCCTGGGAAATTACTTAGTGGCTTCAGTTGTGCTCGTACGTATGAAGGTAAAAAAATACAACATGGAGGATCAGCAGGCTTAACCAACTCTTGATTGCCTTAATACAGCTTTACTCCTTCCATTCTTACCTCTCACAATAAAAGCCCGAAACATACAGTACAGATTTCCAGAGGCAACTCAACAAAACAGCTCACTGTAGGTATCCCCAGGTGGTGAAAAATTGCAGATGGTGGCAATCAAATGTTTTTAAGTGTTAAGTGTTTTAAGTGTTGTCGTTATAGCCAGAACTGGAACCATTCCTCCCCTCACATGTCAGTGGATTACCCACACGGACACAGGCAGTATTAGAGACATGGCGAAGCAAATTAAGTTGTTTGACCTTGGGGTGAAGAGTTTGACCGACCTGCCAACATCACAAACAAATGTGAAAAAACAGAATTCATTAATATGCCGACATATATGTGCATAATATCTTAATTTCTACACAAATAAGGCGCCTGAAATGATTATATTTTTCAAAAAGTATATTTTTCAAAAGCTTGTTAACAGCCTGGTGTTGATGCCTGGTTATCGGCACTGAGAACAGGATTTTATTTCAAATTGGGATTGGAGATTAGGTTGTTAGCGTGAGTCAAACTGGCTGTTTTTGCGGCAGCGGCATTAACAATAATACAACTTGGAAACGCTAGGGGGGGTGAAATGGTAAAAGTTTAATAACAGTAGTCAGGAAATGGATAATTGGTTTTAAATCTTGACAACTGCAGTTTCTTCCTATTATCGGGTGATAAAATGTTCCCATTTCTGATGACAGTGAGCAACATAACAGAGAAAAAGATCCATGAAAGAGACTTCTGACTTTGAAGTAGCTACATTAAAATGACAAAGGCACATGGGAAAGGCATATTAAGATGAATAACAATTAACAGTATGAGTCAGCTCTTAAATCTTTGGGGGACAAAAGCTTGCCTTGAATTAGAAAACATGAGAGAAATTACAGTCTCAGCTGACTTACAGTTTTAAATTAAAATATCAAGATACCATAGCTGCGGCACAGTTTAAGTCTACCGTGCCAGAAGCAAAGGATTGTGGATGACAAAAGCCTGATGTAAGACTAGCCTTTAGAATAATCGGCAAAGGAAACATCAGCGTTACTTTTTGAGTGTATAAAGCAAGAATAGATGTTCCTGCATGGTTTTTCAAACAGGTAATTGAACAGTTTCTATACGTTACAGTACAAAATTCCTGATTTTAAGTACTCATCTCTGGCTGTGTGACGGAGTCTGTCCATGAATAATTAGCTCAGTTTGAGCTTACTCGTTAAGAAGCTTAGAAGTGCTATGAGCTAAACTGTAAGCCGGCTTAGCGAGGTAAGTCTTGTACACCCAACTATTGACCACATGTCCTCATGGTGCACGGATATATTCCCAGCACCTTTAATTGGCGGTTTGCAGGAGACTGATCGTGTCTCAGATTAAGGTGTTTTTTTTTTAACCTGCAGTCATAAAGGAAATATTACAGCACACGGAGCTCTGAGCTGTCACCTCTTTCAACTGCAAAAACTCACAGTTTCACAACCTGTAAATGCTTGAAAAAAATATGATAAGGAGCCATGGCTGGGATTGATGTTGAATCAATCTGCCACGTGCAGGTTACACACTTCAACCGTCACTAGATGAAGTCTGCATGATAGCTTTCCTTTAGTTTGGGCCGTACCGCTTATGAGAAAGTAATAAGCTAGTGACCCTCTATGTCAGCCTGTCTAAGCTGTGACGGCAATGTCAGCAGGATAAGAAATGTATAATGGCCTTGTAGTCCCTGTTGCCTTTTAAAGACATTCAGATTTTCCAAGCCATTACCTTTGAGAGATGAGCACCAGTAAAGAGCGAAATATCCTGTTTGAGCAGTGTTTCACACCAGCATTGACTCACACAGAAGGGGACCTTGTTTTTGTCAGTAAATCAACATGGCCTGTGAGTCTTGTGCCTGCTCACGAGGGGGAATCATTGGCAGGTCCCATCCTTCAGTTTTTGCTTTGTCCTCTGCGTAGTAGACTGTTTCCAATGGTTACGGGGACCGTCCTGGGAAGATGCTGCAGTAGCTCCATTTCCGTTTATACAATCACCTGCAATGATATATGACATTTTATCTCTAGCATGATTGCTCATCTAATTCGACAACAGTTTCTGATTAAACAGGATAAGAATAGTCAACATTTCTATTTCCAGGAGATGGAGAATTAAGACTTTACAACCATTAGAGCAAATGGTGCATATCACTACAGTGTACCGCATATAGTAACCAGCTAAGTGCCAATAAATGTACCCTTTTGTAATTCAGGCGGCGATTTCTTCATCCACCATTTCCCCTTGAGATCTTTTTTTAGAATTACAATAAAGCTCCATCTGTCTGTCCATTTTCACAGTGGTTCACACGGCACAAAGAAGTCTCAAGCCTACTTTTAATGGCACAACCAGATGAGGTTTGAAGAAAATATAAAGGGGATCTTTTGTGCTTCAGACACTCCACAAAAGCAGACAGTGTAGCAGAGAAGAGGATCCCTGGGCCATTTCACAAAGGGTGAACTCAAAGAAAGCCCTGGACTACTCGTACTCATTCAACTCACTAACTTTATTAAGCAACTAACATTTTAATGTGCAGTGCGGTTAGGAAAAGTACTCCAGTGCCTCTTTTGGCCCAGATACATTATCTACCCTGCTAGATTTTAAGAAAATGTTTCATTTTTGTTTAATTATGGATGTTTAACTTGTTAGCTTTCTGTTTTAACTTTGTTAAGAGATGTAGAAATGGCCCCTAGCAAATGAGTCTACAGCTGGCTAATGTATTTGTTTTACATGTGGCGCACAGTATGCAATATTTACATGATAACTAACGTCGGTCTGCAGGCTCGGCGTCTCTGAGATCAGTGAGGCTAAAATAAAATATGCATCTAAAGAGGGAATGATGCAGATGTTGTTGTCAGCAGACTTCTTCTTCTGCTTGAAGCTAACTGATGGGAGCAGGGCCAGCAGTTAATAAACATGCACTACAGATAGATTCACAGAGAAAATGAGGGGTTTGGACTGAATTTCTCATCTTACATACTAATTTGACAGCTGTTTCATTCCATAAATTTCATAATAAAAGGATGACAATAATGTGAGAAATCCTTTGTGCTGAGCTTTGACATTCAGAATCTACTGCGGTGTTAATCCGCTGTATTCCTGCTGAAAATTTGCCAGTATAATACCCCAAATAATCAGGAGAACGCCAATCATTGAGAGGATATTTTTGCCTGTATTTTCCTTATGTGGATGCTGTGCGTGTTCTTTCAGCAGCTCCAGAGATGCTGCAGCAACTTGTGATGCAGGTGTGTAGCTATAGTGCAGGCTCTGACTACATGATCAGATTTCACTGATTTCCTGCATCCCTGCAAAACCACAAGAGCGGATCGATTTAACGTTGCAAAATTTAACTCTTAATTGTCTCTGCGAATTTTAGCAAACTACTTCTGAGCTGTGGAGATTGAAAGAGGCACATTTTCAAAGCCAGCGTTGCAGTTCAGTGCTCCACAGCTCGCCCCAGCTATTGGCATATAGTCACACTGTATCCATTATTAATCACACGGTTCTCAAGGACGACGTCTTTGCGAATTAGTATGCAGCGAGTGCAAAGATCACTTACTGGCAGTGACTTCAAAATTAAGTATTTAAAACAGAATTCTGGTTTTTCTTTTTGTATGCCGAGGTCATATCTTTCTGCTGCACAAAATAGCCATGGGGGTTTAACTGGAAAATTTCAGCCTTTACAGTGTTTGCAGTGAAATGGTCCATGCATGACGGATAAAGATATTGCTGTAACATTAATATTTTTACCTTCGTCTTATCTTGTTTTCTGAATAGGGCTCTGCAAAGAGACAAAAAAAACAAAACAGACTGGAGATTCACTAAATCCCTCGCTGCACTCTTTCTCAGCAAAAAGTGAGCAGTTGTGTTATAATCACTGCTAACAGAGCAAATCTCCTTTACAATGACTTTTAGTTTGTATTGAGATGACAAAGAGCAGTTTGTTTAATGTTAGCAGGTGTATCTCAAACATAAAGTAAGTAGAGTTTAGTAGAGGAAACAGTTTCACCTTGAGATCCATGTATTTGCTGTTCTGGATCATTCAGTAATATCAAGCGACCTCCCTCACCAGATCAGCAGCAGTTTTCTTAGTTGAACTGGAATCTTTTATTTATTTGTTTTTAGTTTCTTTTTTTTAATTATTCAAATGACACTTAATACTTGAACAAAGTAATTGGAAGGTTTCACTAGTTGTGTGTCTTTCAATTGTCAAGCAAATTTTTTGCCAATGTTTGAAATGTTACAAAAATAAATACAAATTAATTCCATCAACAGGTTCAGAGAAAATCAATCAGGCTATCAGTGTATAGTTTAAACAGAGGCTGGCGGACTAATCTGTGCTTTAGACATTGCTGAAATCCACCAGTTAGCAGAGTAGAAGAATCAGGTTGTATGGGGCTACAGATGTTTCTCAGCAACCTTATACTCATTACTACAGTCTTAATTATCTAACCTAGAAGGGACTTTAAACATACTTAGTATTGTTTTTAAAAATAACTGGTGGAGCCCAATCCAGTTGATGTGATTGAAAGCTCCAGAAATGCTATTTATTAGACTTTGAGATTACAGAAAAGAAATTGCATGTTTAATTGCATTTTCTGTTTTGTGCTTTGTTGTATTATTTTTTTCCTGGTTGCAATCTGCAATTGTTGGCAATGATTTTTCTTTTGGATTCCTGGATCAGCTCATATGAGACAGTGGCTGCCTATGAACCCATATTCACTGGTATTCGAAGAAGAAAATGAAAGCCTCTATCACAGTAAAAAAATCACTTTATAGAGGGCAAAGGTTCACAGATTAAGTTTCAGTGAAAATCCCTTATTAAAATACAGAAAGCTATTATGGTTAAGTTATTAAATTATTGTGTGCATGACTCAAGTCTCACTAAAGGTCTTCTTTCATGTAGTGAACTGGTTGAAAGGCAAGGCCTTGTCAGTGCACACTTAGTGGCTGACATTCAGCTAATGAATCGTCGGGCTGTAATATATTCATCCCCCCGCTGTTTCTGAGAACAGGTTGGATTCAAATACGGAGGGATTCATCACTTTTTCTGCCGTCTGCACACTTTCAGTGTAGCAGTGGGTGAACAACACTGGCGAAAAAAAGGGAGCGGTCATGCAACTGCTCAGAGGCATCGGGCTTAAAACGGTGCCACTTCTCCATCAGCGGCAGCGTGACATGGTTGCCTCTCTGAGTGAATACCAGGAGTCAATTGACCGTCAGGCTGAAAGGGATTGGGGGAGTTCAGGGGAGTGAAAGCAGTGGACTCAAGTTCCCTTACTAGTGGAACTTCAGCTTCCTTAAAATCTATCGTGGCACTTAAAGGTAGCAATGGACCCTCAAGGAATTGCACAAGAACAACAGCATCTAACGGTGAAAGCATCCCTTTCACTGCCTGGAATTACTCTTCCAAACCTGCAGAGGATGGAAAGGGACTCCAGCAGCACTGTGACCTCTCACCCATAAATGCAGTGTTCTCTGCAGACTCCGGTGGTCTAAAGAGTTTTAAGAGCTCGCTGTGCGGTGAGAATATTTTCTTTTTTTGGCATTACGGCAGGTTTGGGAAGAGAAAAGTCAGAAATAAAGCTCATTACACATCATTAGTCTAAATATATTCGAACAAACACTGCGTGGTAGCTAGAGGAAACGACCATCTGTCACCTGATGTTTGTGTTGGGTGCCTCAAAGATTCATAAAAGCGGAATGTGCAATGCAAACAGAGAAATCCCCAGTGCAGCTCGCAGTCCAGAACACTAAATGAGACGTCTTTGAACTTGATACAACATAGATTTTCTTTAAGTTGCTTTAATGGGTTGGGGCTGCCACCTCAATCCCCTCTAGGGCTTTATCTCAACATGCTGTCATTGAATCTAAATGTGAGATTGGAGTGTTCCCGTCCAGCAGAAATCATCACATCTTCCCTCAGTTGCTCTGTTGTGACACATTTTCCCCTCGGTGACGTTGGCTCGTGTCCTCATTGTTTCTCACGCGCCATCGTTTAACCACAAACAAAAAGGCCACCTAATACGTATGATGTGTCACCAACACCAGAGCCGGCGCCCCGCCGCTGCTCTGATCTTGGAGATAACACGACTTTGCCGTACGGGCGGCTGGATCCCTAGAGGAGGACAGTATCGTTAGGCCCACGAGTGCAAGACACTTAACCTGGCCAGTTAATCACCCATGCTAATGATGTCTGCTGCGAGTCCATATGCTGTACATCAGTGGCCAATAATGAGCAGCTTTCATCTAAGTCACATTCATGTGTACTGGATAATCCTGGTATGTGTGTTGTCTCTTCAGGTATTTAACTGTTCGCTGATTAGCTTCTTCCAGAAAGCAATTACACTCTTGAAATACCTTAATATCATATAATCTGAGCAGCTATTATTCTGTCAGCTGATAATTCAAAGGTAAAGAATGAACTTTTAAACTCAATTATATTCTTTAAGATCCTGGATTAGGTTGTGGAAGTGTTTTATATGTTAAGATATTGCTTTATACTGTATTTTATAGGTAAAAACACTTTAATGTCTTCTGTTTGCAGTTCCTTTTCGATAAAGATAAAATATGAAAGGCCAAATCCAGAAATCAGTATTCCACTGCATGGTCAATAATGGTCAAAATCTATTCAGCAGAGGCTGAAACATCAAAACTCAAAGTCCCTAGTGTGGGCCAAGCGCTGAAAAACACTGGATCCTACACTTCCCATAATGCAACTAATAACATCTTTTCAATTAATTTTATTGACTGTCTGATAAATGCTCACATCTTTTAAAAGCCACACATCAGGTTTGCAACACTGGGTTTTAATGTAATTTTGCTCATGATGAGGTGGTTAGATAAAGTATTAAAAACTTTTTGGTCTCACTCTGCTTAATAAAAGGTAAAATATGTATTTGAAGAGATGAATTCAAAATTAAGAATATTTTCTGTGGGACTTTTGTGTTTTAAAGGACAGTTTGGTTTCATCACAGTCAACAAACTAAATAATCCAGCCGTTCTTTGAGGTAAAATCACAATAACCTAAGCCTTCACAACTTAAATCCAGTTGCACCTTTTAAATGCAGCAAAATAGCAAATGTGTCCGTTTTATGCCTCCTAGTGTTGAAAATAAAGAATTTCAAAGAAAGATGAGTTAGGGGTCTTACTCATTTTGTGTAATAAGTATTACTCATGCCTGTTTTTTAACTGGCCCGTTGCCTCCTACCATTTTGCAAAACTGGACCCAGGCAAATCAAGTTGAGTGTCTTTGCATCAATGTTTACAACTTCTTCAGTTCCCCATTTATAATGGAAAAATAAAGCAGTGAAAATATTAGATATATATTATAAGTATGCACTAAAACCAGTGGTTCCCCTGGGGCGGCACCCTTGGGGGTGCCCTGGGTTATAAAAGACTAAATATAAATAATGCATAGCTCTGCACTGCAATCAAAACATGGATGTTTGTGAAAGGTCAAACTAAAGCGGATGGTGAATCCAACCCAAAACAAATACATAAAATATGACACAGCCTTTCCTGTAAATTGTCTTCATTAAAGAGAGACCCCAATGTGTTGTTCTGTGGCCACAAGTTGGGTCCATATTTCTATTTACAAAAGTATGACACCCACTGACTTCAACCTCTTCAACTCCCGTCCGCTTCTCCAAACTAATGAAGGTAATACTCTGACTGTGCATAAGTAGCTCATACAACCCCACTTAACAAAAAAAGGACTTTTCCTTTAAGTTTCTAATATTTATAGTTTCATCCTAAAAACCCTGTTAGACACACACTCAACTTTAGTGCTGAAACAGCTATCGTGTTACAGATTGTTATTGATAAAGCATTATGAAGATTTTCTCTCATGTAAAGCTGAGAGCTCCTTTTAATCCTTAACTTTCTATTGGATGCCTGCAAAGTCATTTCAGAGGGATTCAGCAGCATCTCTCTGAAATATAAAAACGCTGCATTGTTCAGCATGTCCATTTGAGCTTACACACCAAGTCTCATTTGAATTTCTTTTAACTATCTGATCGAGTCGTACAATTACCATTAATCATCTCTCAAGGCCTGCCATTACAGGGGTTATATCAACCCTAATTTAATCTTCTTCGTGTCGGCTCTTTTTCTGTGATCAGCGGAGGATTTCCACTGAATCAAGACTGGAAATGAGAGGTAAAATAAGACTTTATATTTACATGTGGTCTTGTCCAACTTTAATGCAAATGTTGTCCCTTAATAAGCATTTTTACATGTGTATTAGGGTTATAAATGTATGATAACCATATGCACATAAACAGTTTTCCCTCTACTCTGCTCTAAGGCACAACACATTTAACATCATGTTGTTTCCTCTCCGAGAGTTGTGCTCAGATTTGAATGTGTGTCAGGTGGTCATTTTTAAAAGTGACTTCTGACAATGTAAATACAGTGTAAGTTATAATTTACTTTGAAGGCCCTCCCACGCTGTGAAACACCTTTTAGCGTTATGTTGTCTTTATCTTTTGTTCTTTTCCTTTTAACAGCGCTCACAAAAACCACTTAAAAAGACCGCAGTGGTCTCGTGCAATACTGCTCACAGTTAATAGAAGATTTCCAGCAGTGTAATTTGAAGCTGCCAGGCCCTTACTGCGGAGGACTGGCTCAGCCCCATCTAGCAGCGTAGCCTTATATACCAATGCTATTTGAATTACCATTAAAGACAAAAACAGAACTGTGCAACCCAGTGCTTACGCAATGTCAGACAGTCATTACGGAGCACTGCAGCTCAATGCAAAAAATATAATCAGAAAATGAGTCCAATTTGCCACTGCATTTGTTCAATAATTAGCTTGTTTGGCCTGCATGTTAATGCTGCTGAATGCCTGATTGGCTGTTACATTAATAGAGGAGTGGACCATTTGGAAGGTTTTACAAAGTGAAATGGACCAGTTCAATGATCTGTGAGGTATGCTGCTCTATATATATAGGATAATAGTCATTTTCCTTTTCAGCTGCAGGCTGATACGATGGCGCGAAGCTAAAGGTTAAAGCACCAGAGGTTCAAATCCCCACACTGTCTGTGAACATGTGGCTGAATGAGAAGCTTTTTTCCCCCCTTTTAGCAGCCACTGAATGAGCAAGAATGGCGGCTAGCTGGCAGAGTGCAAAGAGAAACCACTGACACTGAATATGTATCAGCTGCAAGGGCACTTTTGTCAGGCTGTCCTTTGTTCTGCCCTTCCTAAAGAGAGAAAATCGAATATCTCCATGGAGCTATGTAGAGATGAAACAGTTTGTTGAACAATCAATTAGTCGTTTGATGTGAAATATTATCCGCCAAGTATTAGGGCTCACTCTTTCCAAAAGTCAAGTTTGAATTAATTTGTCGTTCAAATGAAATGCCCCCGCCACTCGCTTATACACCGCTCTCTACAGGTGCATTTGTTATTATTACATTACATGAACAATAAAAAGTCATCAACTTTCTAACACAGCCAAACATAAAGCAACTGCAACAACACAAGACAAAGCAAGCCAGCTAGTATTATTTACTACCAACAGCAAAAAGTCCAGTTCAGCGTATGTCTGCAGCCTTTTATTTCACAAAGCTTGCTAAAGCCAGTGTGAGATTTATTCTTGTCCGGTGGCCTCTCGCTGGGTCACCGTCTCCTTTTTGTCTCTGTATTTCCTCTTCACATCTATCATAGTGTCCTTGTAGGCTGCTTAAACCTGGTTTCTGGAATCACACAGGTCATGACAGTTTACAGGTTTTTACCTAGGTTCAAATAAGTAACAGCCCTAGGAAATACTGATGAATAATTTCAGCAATTTCTAACCAAACTGTGAAAAAGACCTGATATTGCAGGTTTATGACAATACTGGATTCATTATTTCTGCACATATTTGCATGTACATTTACACACCAGTGATTGATATAGTCTGAGGCATTTGTTATTTAATTCTTACTTATTTAATTCAATTCTTCTTCGTCTTGTTGTGTTTTGTGCTGCTGTAGCTTGTGAAAATCGCTCTAAAAAGCCTTCATCTTATTATTTTTAATATAAGAGGGAACAGGTGTGCTATTTTTACCCTGAATCCCAGTTGGGTACTCTGCCTCAAAAGTAAAGAAAAAGGCGACACTGGCGCTGATTGCCTCATGTGTTGATCTTTTCTTCCTGCAAGCAAGAAATATAAGGAAAAATAAATACTGGAAAGGCACATTCATCACAGTATATAAAGTCCTACTGACTTACTGTCATATACAATGTCACCATTGTTCTCAGAAATACCCAGTATTTGTCGCTTCTATAGATTTATCACATGAAAATGCTTTCAGCAGTCCCTCATTTGTCTTCTCTGATTGCCTTATAGAAATGTTATTTTAATGTATTTGCTGTCTGGAAAAGTTCTTCTTTCATATAGAAAGCTCTTACTGTTACCATTTTCCCGTTTACGCAGAATACAGTCCGACTGCAGCCTCAAAATTGGATTGTAGCGGCAGTAATTCCTGTGAAGTGTGAGGACTTTAGGGATCAATTGTGTCATGTTGGCTTGATAGATGTGTGAGCTTGTACATGTTCAGGGTGCCCAAATGTAGCTGCCGCTCAGTTCAAGATGTAGTTGCACCATTTATTGCAACTGTTCTTCACATGCTGAAGGCCTCATATTACTGAACAACACATCTGCTCTCTTATTCTGCGCAAATTGCAGTGTGAAATCATGTATGTTGGGTGAATGATCATGCTAAAAGCACTTTGGGAACAACTGAGTGCTGTAAGAAAGAGTGGTAATGATACAGAGGCTTTATCATGTTCAGTAGATTAAAGCCTAGCTGCAGTATAATGCACTGCTCCTGACCTATTTGGACACTATAATGATGTCCCAGTGGAACTGAGAGAGTACAGTGTAAAATGACTTAACATGGTGAAATGCCCGGACATTGTGGGAGCTTATAGAACAGGAATATGTAATGAAAAGCTTATAATTAAGAACTGAGTTTTCTGCTAATAACCTTTGGGCTCCTGACATGTAATATTCTACCGAAAGATGTCATAATTTAGCCGGCAGTTGGATGATCACATTGAATTTAATGTAATCTGTGTCTGAATTTTTAAATAGATATGAGCAGAGGTGGGTTTAAAACAATGCGTTTTGATGCAGTGCAGCACCTTGCATTATATAACTTTAATAACAGCATTGCTACACTACCCCTAAAAGAAAGAAAAAACAATCCTTGTCGCATCATCCGTTATCTTCTGAAAGGTGTCAGCACGAGTGTATTTCAGAAGCGATCATGTGCTGTCCAGTCCGGTTTAGCTATAGCCAGCCTTACAGCGGTGCTCGATTTTGTTGTCACTGTAAATTCACTTTGCTTGAAGCGCCCTTGGACTTCACCACCCGTGTGCACATGTTTACCTCTCTATCTCTTTCACACCCTGCATTGTGTTGCTTTTGTCTCCTTAAGGAAACACCTGATTTTTGGCTTATTCCTCATTCATAGTGTAGCTCTTTGTGTCTACCTGTTATATCACCTGCACTCTGAAAAGTTTGACTGGGAAGGAACTAAACATCAACCTCCCAGTGTTTTTCTGGGTCAAGTGCAAAATGAAATACAGTAGGACTAGTCATGGATGCACCAGCGCTGGTTTCTATGGTAACTGCAGGGCTGTATTTAGTGCAGTTGTTTCACTGCGCCTGGCTCTCTGTTTTCAACCACGCAAGGAGGGAAGAGTGAGGACCGTTCCCAGGGGGGTAAGCAGAAAGTGGGGCAACATCTCCCATCACCGTCAAACAAAATCTCTCAGCTCGAGAAGGGATCATGTCATGAATTCCTTACCTTCTTTCAGAGAGAGTCGCTGCTGATAGAAGGCACGCACAACCAAACAGTGACAGTCAGAGATGTAACATATCACTTATCTGGTGACGCCAAAGTCTTTCTACAGTGTGCCAAACAAATGACTGAAAACTTTCATGTGTTTCAGTGAAAATCAAACTGTCTGGATGATGGTGAATGAGATCATTTTGACCAGTGGTGGCATACAGCAAACTGGTGTGCAGCATTGATGATAATATGATGAATTAATAATGAAAACAGATATAAATATAGCTTCAAATAGTCACACTGTAAGTCATTACTATGAAATACTAAGAAAACCTGAAACATTTTCATGACATTTCTAAAGTAGTATGTATTGTTTATTATGGATTGAATTAGCTGAGGTATACTTAATATCTTATATATACAACAATTTTAGCCTGATCTGTCATTCAAATTCATGCCTTTTTGTCTCCGTATATATCACTATACGTTTGTTGACCTTGGGGACTCAACAAGGACTTTGTAGCACCCAATAATGTTATAGTATCCTGAAAATGTCATAAAATATAGACTTAACCTGATAAAGAAACGTTATAAAAACCCAATAATGTAATAACTTGACCAATGGTATAATAAAATGTCCTGACTGATCCTGTGATAACATTTTTACAGATAATGTAAAACCCCTCAGGTGGGTCTTTTTTTCTTCCCAAACTGCTGATGATGTAATTTTAACAGATGGGGCGCCCCGATAGCCGAGTGGTTCTGGTGCACGCCACATGGGCACAAGTGCCCTGAGCAGCTGGTTTGATTTCCAGTCGGTCGAACCATTTACTGCATGTCATTCTCTTCTTCTTTGTCCACGCTTTTAATGACTTTCTGTACTGTCATCACTAGCAAATAAACATGCCCAAAAGATGATCTTAAGAAACCGATGAATAATCTAATAATGTAAAAAGTAAGTTTAAAACTTAAATTCGATAATCATTTCATGTTTGGAAATGTAAACTTGAGGCTAGATGTCGAATTTGACATTTAAAGCAGATGGCAGGTGGTTAAACTACCTTTTAAGGTGCATTCAACAAAAATCCCAATCAGTGGGAAATTAACCCGCCCACACCCATGTAGATTAGTCATTGTGCAGGCATCGTCCATTAGACCAGGGTGAAAATAGATCAGAAACCACCAGAAGATGGGCAAGCTTTTATATTATTGGGTTTAAGACTACATGTTAAGGAAGTTATTACATTATTTGGTGCTACAAGCCTTTTTTTTTTTTTTTGCATGAAAACAAGTGAAATACTGATCTTTCAGTCATTTATCCCAAAATGAACTAAAATAAATTTGAATACAACCTTAAACCCCGCAAACTCAAATAAAGCAACATATTTGTTGCAACCATTGATTAATTATGTGCAAAAAACAGTTGTCTAGGGTGTGATTTGCATGTTTGTATAATGAATGAAAATGGATCGCTTTAGAGATACAGTATATAATTACATAATTACAGTGCATATTTGTAAAGTCTGTGTATTCAGTAGTGTCTGTTTGTTTTCAAGTTGTTAGTATAATTACCCTGCTATTAGGACCTGGCCTCGGCTGATGGGCATTTATAAGGAAATCAATGAAAACATTTACTGTAAACGTGATTCTATTATCGAATCATGCTCAGATGTGGACAGAGAACAGGTTAATGGAGACGAGAACAGAACATTTTTCACTTATAAAGTGCATCTTCAAGGTCACTGATCAGAGACCTATCATTGCACTCAGCAGGATAACAGGGTCCGGCGGTGAAGAGGGCTGCACACGTTGAGCTACCACCAATGCTAGCCTCTAACACATCCTGTCAGGGTGCACGTCTGCGCTGACCCACGGGCACTACAGATGGCCTGACCAGGTCCTGAGGAAGCTGGCTGAAATATTTGAAGCCTGCAGGCACGTCGTGAACAACAACCATCCCTCAGCTGATGAGATCACCTCATCCGGTTTGCGGGGCCTGCAGAGAGCACCAGTGTGCGCGGCTGATCCAGACTCCTTTCTCCAGGGAAGGATTGGGCTTAGTATACAGCTGCAGTCCCCTTCAGCGATCCCCACAATTCACTCTGGCCAGACATAGAGCAGTGTTCTGTTCTGCTGCTGCCAAGACCGGTCTTCTCATCAAGCTCGCCATCGCTTTGGAGGAGGCAGTGCAGGCTGCCCACGAGCGTAAGATGATGAAATATTCAGAGCTGGCAGCTGAGTGCAGGGAGGCAGGCTTGACCACCGTCATCTACCCAGTGAGAGTCGGCCTCATCGCGGCTTTATCAGCACATCAACACAGCAGCTACTTCAGGACATAGGTGTGACCGGGGAGACGGTCTGTAGCGCAGCAGAGGATGAGGGAGGAGAGAAGTGCAGCTTTTCACTGCGGCTGAGGAGGAATAACAGGAATTGGGGTCTAACGAGCGAGGAGGGCAGCGGCAGGGGCTGGTAGGGAGACGTCCGCCGCCAGTAGATGTCTTATATGTAACATTTCTACATTAAAATGAAATCAGTTATATTATCTCAAATGCTATTTTCAAACCTCAAGAAGTCCATAGGTTTTATTCAAGGACACAGTCTGTGTCCATCACCTGTCAACAGCATCAAATCCCCTTTGGTGGTCTGCCATAAGTTGTCATAACTTGACTTAAGTCACATTTTTACATTACACTTTTTAGACCTCAACTATGTATTTTAACCACACAAAGGATTTTAGTTGTTGGATGTCTGAATTTCACATTATCAGAGAAACAAGCTGAGCCACTCTGCCAAACAGCATCAGAGAAACACAGTTTTTTAATATGTTTACTGCTTTAGTCAGTGTTTTTACCTGTTTAAATTACCGGATCAGTTTGTTTTGGAGAGGAGGAGACCTCTGTGGATAACACGGCTCCCGGTAAAAACCCCTGAACGTCTGGATCTTAAGTCACCAGAGAAGCAAGCTGAGCTCATCACAGCAAGCAGCCCTTCTGCCGACTTGCCAAACAGCATCGGAAAAACACTGATTTCTGGACTGAAACTGCCTTATTCAGTGTTTTTACTGGTTTTAATCATCTGGTCTGTTTGTTTTAGAGACCAGGAGACCTCAATTGATAATTCAGCAGCCAATAAAAACCTCCTGAACGATCATGTTTAAAAAGCGTAAGATCAATAAGCGGTGGTCCCTTGCTGAAGACTCAATGGCAACTCGCTCTCTTTAAAACATGATTTAGTTCTACAGTAATGAATGATGTACAACACACCTGGCCAGATCTTTCATATGTTTTCCAGGCTTGAACCACAATATTAAGACTATTTAATTTTTGATGGACCTGCTGCTCATGAGAACCATCTACTGAGAACTAAATTCATTTGTTTCAAAACACAAGGACGCATTTCAGTGCCAGGTGAAGGCAAGGTATGAGAAAACAAGTAGAGAAAGTTCAAAGCCGGAGCTCTCTGGGATGTAGTATTTAAATTAGGCTGGAGTGAAAGTACGACGAGGGAAGGTCTACAGCTGTTTGAAGTGTGACAGTGTTTCACTGCCTACACTTTGCTTCTAGCAACTCATTTCAGGTTCAAGAGGACCACTACAGGCCCGCACCTGTCACAGACACACCGGCGTTAAGAGGAGTTAGCTCTCACCTTTACCTTCTGAAATACTTTTGTTGTTTACCAGCTTTCTTTTTTAGTACTTCTTCAATCCCCTCAGAGCCTTTTTGAACATTTTGTTACACATTAAATGCAGCTGCAGAGCACTCTCGTACTGGTATTTATTTCGTTCCTGCAATTTGAGCAGCGAATGACTTATGTGAATTATTGGTTGAATTAAGAGTTTTGCCCCATAAATGGAAAAAAAACAAACATAATCACAAAATGTGAAATGTTCTATGAATAATGCAAAATGGAGGTGTGAGGAGGGAAATGAGGCAAAAAGGAACTCTAATGTACTATGTACACATGGAACAATGTGTTAATGGAGAGGAAATGTTACAGACACACTCGTCTTGCTTTGGGAAAAACAATCATTCACAGTGCTTCATTTTCGTCTGCTTTACAATCAACATAAACTGAAAGTTTTGTGACTTAAAAGGAGCAAAGAGAATTGCCAGTGTGCCTCTGAGAGCTCAGCGTGTGTTTCATGTAAAAATATACTCGTCCCTCTTGACTTTATGCTCTTTATTTTGTACTTCAGTCAGGATTTTTTGGACAAAGAGTTACATAAAATTGACTGTTTAATAAATCAAAAAGGGAAAATGTTGAGTCCTAAATCCTATAATCCATTAACAGTACGTGTTAATGTAAAAGGCGAAAGTAGAAAAATAAATGTGGGGAAAAAAGGAAAATACTCAAGAGAAAAAAAATTAGGGAGATCACCATGGAAATAATATATTTGAAAAGGTATTTAATTTGTAATAAAGATAACAAATATTATTACTGAACAAAAATGAGTTGTGGTGGTATTAATCCAATGAGAGGAAAGAGACAAAAATAACAAAATCTCTTTTATAAAAGTCATAAAAATGTGTTTAAATTGACGGGGGTTTGAGGTTAATTATGTTATTTTCAGGCAGTAACAAAAAAAATGATAATAGCAATAAAGGGAAAAGTAACCTTAAATCTAATATAATGATGGTGATAATGATTCAAATCAATTCTTATTACTATTACTGAGTTACAGTGTTTGCTTGGTATTCAGAGTCATACACACAAACGTCACATGTTTTGCAGACTATATAAAAAGCAAACAGAAAGCTTTGTAAGGCTTCATCACAAATCTGAGTTTTCCTAATCTGGTCGGGATGGTGCGAGTTGGTAATATACCAAGAAGAGACAATCAGATGGATAGTTTCATGATATATTGCCAGTCGTGTCTCCATCAACAAATTTCTGTGAGAATTTTGAAAATTCACATGAGAGAAGCTTGATGGAAACACCCGAAAATAAGACTTTTGAAAATGCGCATTTACAGCCACTTGAACTGGTTTTTGTCTTTTTTGATTTCAATGTTCAGCTGTTTCTGTCTTCTTTGCGTTTTCTCTTGTTCGATTAGCAACCTCTTTTTATTGTTGTTTTTTCTCTCTTCTTCTACTGTTTACTGATGGATTCGCCTACAGCAGTTGTATTTTCTTTCATGTGACATTTCAAATTTCCGCTTCAAATTTGCTTCCATTTTAATTGACACACAACTACAGATTCTTTTATGTTCATAATTATTATCATACAGTCCGTATATTCTTGACTGTAATCAAATGAGAGAACAAGTGGAAGTCAAGGAAAAGTTTGAGCTCAGGACTTTTATAAATAACTAATTCAAAGAAATAAATAATTGCCACATTTCCAAAACGATTCCTACAATTCCTTTAGCTGGGCACCAAAACAACTCTGAAGTCAGTTCTATTAGGTGTTGTTGCTTTTGTGGGGTTTTCCTTTCAAACGTATTGTTTCCTGCCGATGTGATGATGTTATTGTAGTTTCTCTGCTACATGCATTGACTCATGGTGGTGCAGCACGCCTGAATTTTCAATGATACACTCGTCCTCTGTGTATAATATTGGTCGTTTATCATTATTTGCCAGAAGTCATTCTGTCACACAAATGGCATTGTCAATGGCATTGTTTCCTGTTTTCTCCTCTCCTCGTTTGCTGCAGTGAGCTAATGTTCATTCACAAAGCTGTCGTTGATACCAGCTTAACATTTCCTGCATGTGCTTCACAATAAATCTGTGAAGACAGTGGGAGGCCTTAATTGTGAAGCCACCTCAGAACAATGCCAGCAAGGTTTTCTGATGCTTGATTGAGACAATTATGTGACGGACAAAGCCGAGTGGATCACAGGACAACAAGGGCTGATGTTATCGTAAAAGCTATGATGAGGTTTAAGCAGCTGGAGTAGAAAA
>CAFUXE010000463.1:756753-780506 GCA_903364295.1 Serranus cabrilla
AAAACACCATGCAGGAGTTTAGTTTTGTGTGTAAAAAGAAGGAATAAAAAGGGCTGTGCATGTGTGAAGTGGTTAGCTGACACACTGGCGAGATTTCTTAACAAATCTCACAACACTAACATGCAATATTAACCTGTCCCAGGGACATACAGAGGCTCTGTTCACTGCAGCTCAGCACGGTTTATATGATCCATATCTGCACATAATACCAAAAATTTACTTCACTTCAAATGAAGTTGAAGTGAAGATCCTCAGCAGGTGTTCACTGTAAAACAGCTCTGTTTACATGCAGCAATCACTCTGCTTTTCAGTCAATATCAATCATGCTTTGCAGAGGAAACATCTGCTTCACAGTAATTGTTAAAATAAATGGATTTTTTAAGCAAATACACTGTTTCGCAATTAACATTTACTCCTAAAACATTTACCTGCAAATGGCGTGTAACTGCTGCAATTGAATTAATTTAACTTTGAACATAAATCAAAAAAAGTCTGTGAGTATTCTGCAAAACAAAAGCATATTTGCAGCGTTCAAGACAAAACAGTTTAATAGGAAATATCGTTATTTCTAACTGCAGCCAAAGGATAAAATGATAATAACAAATGAGAAATCTTTGCCAACAATGTTGTTATTAGAACAAGTAAACCAAGGGCATGAATACATTTATACATTGTTTATTCATTGTCTTTTTGTTTTAGTGCATCTCAACCAAATTTCAACCCGCTTCTGTTAAGTCCAATCACAAACAGTCGCATCAACACAGACAGCTGCAAAACAAACGACTGTGACACAGATGTCATCTCTGACAGATGTATATAGTGAGAGAGTGGTCATTTAACGGTCTTTACAATTTCAGCATTCATATAAGATTAATAACACAACAGTTCCCAGATTAAAAATGAACCCCGTCGTCTGTCGCAGAAGCCTTTTCCATCTCCTGCAATTTATTGTCTCTAGACGTGCGTGTCACTTCAGGGTGCATGACAGACTGCTCTCCCTCATTTTTGTCTTTTTTGAAAAGAGATTGATGAATGTGCATTCATATCCACTGCACATTCAGCTTTCTGTCTTACTATTATTTATGTTTGTAATCCTTATCCCGGCACTATGAATAGATGCATTCCTGTTTTTGTGCAATGAACCCAGTGGTGGAACGTACATTTGCATTTATGCACATGTACTTTACATTGAGTAGCTTCATTTTATGTTAATTCATACTCCTTTATTTAAAAAAAAAAATGTCTAGAACAAATATCTAATTGGAGTTATTTAGACTGATATTATGAATGCAATATGATTCACAACATTAAAGCAAATGATAATTATTGCTGAATTATTCTCATTTTCTTTGGAAAATATATTAAAATGATCATTGGGGGGATTTTTTTATTTGGATATATTGCACTTGCACTATTGTGCAGCCCTGTTTTACACTTCTGCTTTATTATCTGCTCCATATCATGTTTATAATCCTTCATTTTCTGTGATCGTACATGTTTTTTACGGTCTTTCAGTGTAAAATAAAATGAATGAATAGATATATATTGGACTTTTTGTTCTACTTAATTAATTTGACAGTTACTATTTACTTTGTAGGTCAAAATATATTATACATTTATAATATGATGATAGCATAAACTGAACTAAACAAGAATCAGAAATCAGAAATAACAATGTAAAGCATTGATATATGTGCATGATAGTATAACTGCAGTACAGATTGCCAGACTATATTTACAGTGTGGTTAAGGAAAGAAAAGGATCTGAATACTTTTTCCGTCAGGTGTGTCCATCCTCAAGGTAAATGCATTTCTCACAGAATGTTTGTGTTATATAAAGTAAAGATACTCCTGGAGATAACGTCTGCTGTTTGATTTATAATGAGCGAATCTGTAGAGGAGTAATCTACTTTTGAGGCGCTCTGAGCCGCGGGGAGAGGCTGCTTGACTGCGAATAAAACCACCTCCAGACTACAGAGCTGTCATTAATCAGACCCTTGGCTGGCAGTCCACAGCCGGCTGCTACGTTCCCTTCAGACCCCGTTGTAGGATATTTATGTTGATTGTCTGTAGTCGCTCTTCCCACGTCCTCTCCCATCCACTCTCGCCCTGTCATTAATTAAAAGCATGCAGCGAATTTCAACTCGCAGCTCTCTTCGAAATATGCAGACAAATTTTCCCATCGGGCTGTTTTTCAGCTTGTCTCTTTTTGTCCGGGAATCTGTCTTTCTCTGTCAGCGACGAGGGGCCAACATGCCACAACATACTCTAGTTCTTGCGGTTCGACTGTGGACAAGATGACTACTGCTGCACTCTGCAGGATAAAAAACAGCTCTATTCGGTGATGATTAAGGGACTAATTTGCCTTGTTGTGGTCCTTGTTTAAGCTGCATTCAACACACAGTCATCACTGAGGTTGCAGCCACTAAGCTTATGGGATGTGTGACTTATTGTGCTGAAATGAGCAGTATCTGACTGTGACAGTGTGTGGTGTTAGACAAGGGATGGTTAAGTGTCATTTTCAAAATAACACTATCACAAGAAAGCGGTTAAGTGGTGACTGCTGAAGTGTGTAGATTACTCCAACGTTCAACTGTTTTGTCTCGGAGCAAACTGGGAAATTGAGCGCAGGAGAGACCAGACTCATTGTACTGTATGTAGGCAACCTTAACACAAAGCGGAGTGATTCTTGGAGTAAGATGTGTCATGTTTCTGCCAACACACAACTGTATTCACCTCTTCCGCAGATGCAGGTTGCTTTCACAAGACAACTGAAAGAGCTGCCTGTCAGAAGAGTGCTCCATTAGTGCTACACCCACGCTGCTCTTTTCTCAGACATAGAAGCCGTATCATTTATGGATCCTACCATTGTTTGCATATGCAGCTGCTTTACCAGCATCTGCAGCAGAGATTGTCAAAGATGGTGATCGTTTCATTCCTTGTCGTCCCCGGCGTTCTAACACTGCCGGAGAATCTTGATTCCTTGGCAGACAGATGCCAACTTTCGTTCCTTTTTAGTTTCCTTCAGAGAGACAGTATGTTGGCTGGGAAAATAAATTCAAAGTGAGCCTGAAAGTCAATCTCAAAGGGGTTAGCCACATATGCAGCTTTTGATCAACTCTATGGCTGCATATTAGGTTTGACATTTTCCTAAACTTAATGAGGCTTCACTTGTAATTTCTTGAAAAGTGAGCTGTCTGGGGTTTCTTAAGTGTTTTAATTGATTCTAATAAGCATAAGGATTTCTTATATTTTAAGCTACATTTCACACAGAAGCTGTGCTGAGAGACTGGGTGCAGTATTGTTGTGGGTGGGGAAGCACGGCCTCAGGTTGAGTATTAAAATCATCAAACAAAACACACAATATACTCAAAGCTGGCTATTCTCCAGAAGTTTGGAGGGCATTCTGTGAAAAGATGTTTATGGTCTGGTGAAAACACTCTGATTTCAAGGGAATGGTTAAGATTTATTAAGTATTGAGTCCATTCAAACTACACAGTCATTCATCAGGCATGAAAACTTACTGCAGCAACAGCAGCCACGGAGAGAATAAAACAACAGAATCACTCTTAATGCCGTTCAGGTCACCTCACAGGTCAGACAACTGGATGGTTTCAGAGCTTTGCCTCGCTTGCATATTTTGCTTTACTCGTCTTGCTCTCTCTCCCTCAGTTCATGTGGTGGATTAATGTACAAAGGTTTTCTAATTTCATGGCGAATTCTCTGCCTCAGACAGATCGAGATAGAGATTCAGTGATGTTCTCAACAGGCAGACGTCATCGAATTGAACTCAAGAGGAGACACTCTTTTCCCCGTTAGATCTGCTGATTTTTACTTGAGTATACTGAGTTGAGTGTCATTCAAGCAAATGTATTCCACTAAGCAAACATGAATAAAGCCTCAATTTTAACTTTTAATGAAGAGTACATCAGGAGTCTTAGGAAGGCCAATATTATGTAAAGCAGCATTCTAAAAATCAACACAGCCAATTTAATTATTACATCATTATGTTACCCAATCTACTGCAATAGGAACAATTTATATGGTTTTTCTTCAAACATAATTTCACTCACTTATGTCAGTGAGATTTGGACTCTTTGACGTTCTGAGAAGCAGACTGCTGCAAGCCTTCATCTGAAGATGAAAAGTGTTGCTGTGCCTCTGCAGTGGCAGTGTTTGAAATTTGTGTCGATGTTTTTCTGGATGCACTTGTTTGCACGCAGGTTACTGAAGGTTTGATTTGATTATTAATGATCTCTGACACAGGCATTTCAGCAATTCAGAACTGGCTTGAGTTCAGGCTTATTTAAAGGGAATCACATCTATAAAGTCATTTTTAGACATTCAGACTTAACGCTGTAAAAAAAACTATTCAGAGGAAAATATCTGCTAAGCACCATAACTATCAAAACAACATTTCTGAATCCTTGGCTGTATTTCCAATGTTTTTAGCAAAGATACATCCCTTGTAGCTTTAAATTAATTCCTCCTTGGCCACCTCTACAGTCTTTTGAGCATGAAACACCATCTGTCTTTTATGTTTGTCTTCTGTAAAAGTAGGTTCAATGTATTTCAGTGCCTAATTTCAAATTTGAAAAAAAGTTACAAAACAGCATTCCCGCTGCAGAGTCCATGTTAGTCTAGTTTTATTCTCTATGAACAGACAGACATCTGTATTTGAATGAGGAATCTGTCAGAAACAGAACAGGATTCTGGTTTCTGTGTGGAGTCCAAGTTAACTTTTGTACTTAACTTTTGAACCTCTCACTAGATTTTTGGCAGAATGTTGCCCAGACCTAAAACACCTACAAGAAGTACAGATGTAGTAGCTAATCAGGCTGTAAATAATAACAGGACAAGAGAAGAAAGTCCTGGCCCATTTGCTTCTCCGGATCCTCAGAAATATTGGCTCCTGCCCTCAGATGCTAAATCTTCATCCTCTGCTTTAGAGCCACATTTTCACAAACCACTGGCTAAATACACAGCTTCTGTGTCATTTCTCACATATGATGGTGTACGTCAGTGGGCACATTAAGTGGTCGACATATTTTAAAGTGCTCACCTCCTGCTCCTCATCACTCTGTCATATTATAACATAAGGAACCAGCTGTGAAGACGCAGTAATTAAAGCTGGTAAACATGTTGCCTGAGGACTGGGGCCCTGACCCTCATCTTCTCTCTGCATTATTGTGTGACTACGTTATGACAGTGTATGATTGTTTTGAACTTTGATTTATATGTCTCTTTTTAATGTTGCTTACTGCAGAGCAGTCGCCAACACAATCATTAAATGACCTTTATCGCTGCCATCTGCTTTTTTGAGGATTCAGTAGTAATATGAGTAGATTGTTTGCTCTCAAACCTGTGTTATTGTGGTTTTCCTCCACCGCTACAGAAGATGATAAAATTGTGCTTAATAGTAAGTAAGGCTTAATGCTAATTTGTTATTGTTTTGATTAGCCCAGTGCTCAGTGTTGTTTTTTCCAGATTTGCCTTGAACGTACATTAACTCTGTCATGTTGTGCAGCCATATTAGCTACCAGCATATGTTCTATCAAGTAAGTCACTGTAAGGTTTCTTTTCATGCCATTGCTGAATTCCACATGTTCGTGTTGGCTGTAGATTTTAAGCTTCGGGGCTTAGCGGATGTCTCTGTTAATTATTTTAACTCTCATGCGCAGGTCAGGCAGCCTAAGGCCTGTTCAGACATCTCCTACTGGCCTGCACATACTGTAGCAGCATTTGACTAATTGAGCATTTAAAGGACCACATTGCTGTTTCTGCATGTTTTAATCCATTTACTATAAATCACACTTGCTCTGTATCACTGCCAACCATTTGTTTTTCCAACCTTTCCACTTGCAGTTACATTTCATTGCATTCAAAACAATGTAGAACACATTTATAGCGACTTTCTTGAGATTTGCATTCACTCAAAAATCATATTCATTGTTCATTTGCATGGTTATTACATGTGTAAGAAAGGGCAGATTTGGAAAAAAAACTGCTTGTATTTAAAATTTAAAATGCATCACTTTGTAGTGTACAGATGAATCCTTCAGCGTCAGATTTGGACGACTTCAACTCTTGGTTAACATTGTTAATTTAGGCAGCCCTGCACATCCAAAAATGACAATAAAAAGTGCATTAAAAAGTGACACCAAAGCCTCGTGACCAAGAGGATGTGACGAGTTGGGAGTGAGAAAGAGTTTGCATTCATATGCTTGAAGGAAAATCTGCAAGTTGCTGTTAAACTTCCTTTGAATGCAAATCATCACGCTTTTCAAAACATTCATCCCTGCTTGTTATTTGTCCCCTAGTTATATCGTCTGATATCCTGTGAAAAATAACACCATTTCAAGTCTCGGGTGTGGTATCAATGTGTTGCGAACTCCTTGAAATTAATATCCCTCCCAGCTTAAATAGGTATTCAGAAAAACGACTAAATTCAGGTGAAATGTTGCCTAAAAGTCATTTAACGCTACTGTCAATCACAGTGCAATATTCATGCATATTAAAAATATATCTCTTCAAACAAAAGCTTATTTACCAATCACAGTGTGGAGCTATACAAGATTCAGCTTCCCTTGTTTGTAATGCTAAGCTTGATAATATAAAGGCTTTACCTGTCTATTCCCAGGAGAATTGTGCAGGTAGAGCTCTGTTTGAGTCACCTGAAAACATTGAAGCACTCTTTTACTTGACTTTAAGTGCACAGTGTCTCTGGAGGAGTAAGTCACTGAAGAGAGGAGCCTGCTCTTTCAGCTTCATTGAGATAGAAACAGCTAAGGACACTGACCTGAACAAAGTCATGTCAATAATGCAAAGATGAAACTTGCATATTATAGTAAAGTTAGTTGTTTTTGTCTGGTCAGATTTGCACTTTTGTAAACTAATATCAAGCATAGAAACTTCAACCTCAAACCTTTTCTGTAACAGGTTTGCTGTGACAGTATACTTTGCCAGCTCACAAGCTTGTAACCATCACTAAATTAGGGTTGTATCACCGGATCCGATTTGGCTGTTCAATATGGCGATTCAACTATTTGTTGGTGGCCTTTTTTCATAGACTACCTGGCAATCAAGATTCCAACCCATTGGCATGGAGTTCAGTGATTACTTCGACCACATTAACAGTCAAATGAACCGTTCACTGTGGTGCATTTCCTTGGTTGCAGGACGCTTAGGAAGGCCCAGGGCGAAGGACCCCTCATTCAGACCCTGCTGCTTTATAAGGCTGTGCCCTCTCTCTATGTGGGGGGATAGGAGCCTCTGTTTCTGGCGCCACTGTCAACCGACCAGACTGTCCTCATTGCGTCAAGGGTGGAAGAGTATAGTGACGCCATTGTCTACATCTGTATTCTTCAGTCAACAAGAATTTCTCTCTCTGTGTCTGTATTTGTAGAGAATACCAGAAATGTCACTTCCTGACTTCCTGGAACTGGGCGACAATTTGCGCCCTGCAGCTCTTTTTAGAAGAGGACATCTTGTGAAACATGCAAACGAGCATTTATTATTCTCTGAATGCAACCTCTGTGCAAACTACACCCCTTTGGAGTATCAATTCTTTGGCATTTATTCCATGGATCACATCTAACTGTTTAAAATCAACATTTTGTACTCATGTTCAGCACAAAGCGATATATAAGTGCAAGGGCAAGTGCACATGTGGCCTCGTACTTTATTGCCTCTGTAGTTTTTAAAGAAAAAATGATTGATGAAAAGTAAATCCATGTTGATATGGTTCTCTTTAAATTAGCCTGAAGTTAACTCTTTGGTGTTTGAATGATTGTTGTTTTCAAACTGATATCTCTGAGTGTAATTTATAGAACGGAGCATTGCAAATAAATAGATCTGTATGCGTGTTTAACAGTCTTAGTTATCAGTCAGAGTAAGTCATCGCGGCTGGACAGCAGCTGCTGGGTTTTTTTTAAACAAAGGCTTTACTGTTTTTGGCACAGAGCAGAGGGCCTTTTAAAAAGCCAGACTCACATCTGGCTGCTCACTCTTCTTCGACTTGTCTCTCTCGTCTCTCTGAAAAACGAACTTTAGTTTTGCCGTCTCTTTTTGCTACCCTTTTTAACTTTGTGCTCTATTGGAATTTTTACGTTTGCAGTACGTTTTTATTATTCTTCGCTTATCACTTGAACTTTTAATCTCTTTACTCAACTAGTAACTAGGATATTTTAAGGAAGAACAACTCTTGTTCCAACATTTTAATTTTGCCTTATTGATGTGTGCATATTGATTGTCCGTCAGTAACAGACGTCATTATTGCGACTCAGATTCGAAGATTGAAGTTTGATTCAGAGCCCAGAAGCTCCATCTTCAAAACCACATACACCACTGCAACTACCTGGGTCTTTTCGACTTGCCGTGAATGCACAGCAGAAGGACTTTTGACGCAGAGAGCCAGTCCTGCAACGGCCCAAATGCCCCAACGCACACTAATTGACAGAGTCACTGGTGTTTGACGGAGCCCCTGAAGCCAGCTGCTGCAACCCAAGGGACCAGGTGGCCGCCCCAGAAGCCACGACCACGGTGGAACCCGGTAATCGTTGTCTCAAAACCTGCTGACTTCAGGAGCTGAACAACAGCCCCAGAACAGTACCAACAACAGATTGGACCAGCACCTCACTCAAGTAAGAGAAGGTTCTTTTGGCTATTGTTCGTGGTAAATGGTTGGTGCCTAATTTCTGGATTTCATTTTTATCTATTGATTTTTTGTTTAAACTTTTTTTAAAGATATTTTGGCCATTTTCTGGCTTTATTTATAGTTGGAGAGATACTGAGTGAAGAAATGCGGGAAAGGGCGTGGTTAGACATTATTTGCCATCCTCTCGTGCTCAAACCTGTAGCAATTAATTTATTTTCTGGATAATGTACTGTTCTTTTTGTTTATTCTAATTTAGTTAAATAAATGTATAATCTCTTATGTCGTTGTTTGTGAGGTTTTTTTCCTGCAGAGATTTGTAGTCGTAAATGAGACGTAAATGGGTAATTAAACATTTCATTAATATCAAAGAAGCTTGCCTTGCTTTTTGACTTTTGCAGCTATTATATTGTCCGTCGAGTTTAACTATAAGTACTGCTAATCCTAGACAGTGGTGCCCTAAAGAGGAAATTAAACATTTCAATAACCAACCTAATTAAATATATTCATGATAAAGAAATTAATTAGTTTGTGCATCTTTTGCTACTGTGGTTTAAACTGGAAGTGAAGTATTGTATTTCCTAATCTAATATCCATTGGTGAATGCCATTTTTGTACCTTCAGTGAATTGTTTCAATTTTGGCATATAATTAATTAAAGAATATTTTCACATCCCCACACGGGGCTACTCTCACGGATACAGTACTTGAGTCCTGGACTTGGACTCAGACTTGAAGCTCCAGAATGAAAAACTTGAGGATATCATGGAACTCAACTCAGGCTTAACCTTGATGACTTGTGACTTGGACTCAAACTGTGTTGACGACTCGACTCAGACTCTGACTTGAACATTGGGTTAGACTCAAGAATTAGTGACTTTCCCCCCCCAAAATCTATTGAGAAACATTGTATAGAAAACATGTCTGTTTGCATCACATTATTTTTGCTTTTTCCGAACGTTCTTGGATTTGGATACGTTACTAGTCAACTGTCTGTGGCAAGGTTAATGACCTATCCAACACATCTGCACAGTCAGCTGGATGTGCAATGTGTTGTGGATATGAGAAGAATGGTGCAACTGTACCCTCATAAAACAGAAAACTTTATATGAATATTCTTCCCACATTTGTGCAGACGTCTGTCTGGACTATGGAGATTGGCAGCTGAGATTAGGCCCAGTATTTCTGACTAATGAGCATCACTGGTCATGCTAGGATGGTGATTTTTAGCATTACAGTCCAACTCATCCAAAACAAAGTCAATCTGTTGAGAGTCTGCCATAGTTTATCTCATAAATGCTAAATTGAAAGTGAAAACAAGGTATTATAATTTGAGTGTCTTCAACATGATAAGGAGTGATGGCTGCAGCATTGATTTGCCTGTTTGTCTTATTTGTGCAGATAGTGGGAGTCAAAGTGTGGAGCAGCAGCTGCTGAGGAGCTCACAGACTAAACGTTGTGTTTGTACGCTACATTTATATTGAACCCTGTAACCCTGCAGGAACAGAATTGCTTTCAATTAACTGAGGAATTCAGTATCCACGTTTTACTTGCATCTCCAGTTGTCATTTCGTACAACCTGTGGTTTCTACACTTTATTTTAGCTCTCAGCGTTCAATCTGCTTTAACAAAAAAATCCCCAAAGCCAGTTTGATACCCCAGTGTACATTTAAAAGGCTGTGTATCGAGGGGTTTTCTGAACTGTGCATTAGGCCCAGTGACAGGGGTCGTGGTAAACTCCTTGTGTCTGGGTTATCGGTCTCTGACAGCCCACTACTCTCTGATGGCTGCTGCCGTCACAGGAGCATGCATCACACACTTGTCAAAGCGCCTCTCCTCCGCCCACCCCCTTTCCGCTGAAAGTCAACACCACAGTCTCACCACGCATATATTTACGTGCTCACAGACACCCTCACAAGATGCGCATACACACGAGCACATGCAGCACACATAGACAGACACCGTTCCCATTATGGTGACAAATCCTGCCTGAGCTGGCTCCCATCTGTGAGTCATGTCGTGGTGTTTTGTACGAGTCAAACTCCCCCGTCATCTGCCTTTCACAGATGGATCCGCGGGGTGTCCGAGGGCCTTGTCTGGTGGCCACGATTGCAGGACAGTTTGGATTCAAACCTCCCGTGATCCGGATCGAGAACAGACACATATTTCCCGAGCTTTGAGGTGTAAGGGGGCAACTCTCCAACAAAGGGGTCAGGTTAATCATCACGGCTTGACTGGGTTTAATCCATTAAACCATGAGTTCACCCCTACATAGCTTGGTTGGCTAAATCTCTGCACTGATCCTATTTTCTCTGTATACATATCCGTTCTTTCACCCTGGCTCCTATTTGCCCCTATAATGGGATTAACTCCAGTGACACCAATCTGAAATCTAGCTTTAAACTCAACAGGGTGAGAGACTGTTATTTCGCTGGTTATTCCCATAAGGGATAAGACATGGCTTGGGTTACATAATTAGATCCCTCTCCCCAACCTAAATGTAAATGATGACAAATTAATGATAAATAGCTCGGTGTATGCACTTCTTTTTTCTGCTGGCCCGGTCAAGATGCCTTCAGTAACATAAGAAACAACTGACAAACCATGTTAATTAATGTGTCTGTTAGAATATGTCGAGGACGCTGTCATAAATAATGGATGCTGTCAAACTCATTGAAACCTAACGCTGCCTCGGTGACTTTGGGTCTCTGCAGCAAACAAGCCTTTGTCCTGCCGTTACTTGTTTTGGCATTAAAGAGGTTTACTCCACGCCTATGCCAAAATACAATGCGTTCTCAGTTATTATTGTTGTGCCCACCAACACGTTTTTGAAACACAGCTATTAAGCAAGCTTATTATCAAGCCCTTTTCCACTTCATAATAAAATCAACGCGGAACAATTGACCTTGGCGGAACAAAAACCCTTTCACTCCTTTCTGCTTCATTCTCATGGTGCAACAAGACATTAGAAAGCCGTTTCATTGCTCTGTCTCTCATTGCTCCCAGAGCCATTAACAATCAACAGTCATTTTCCCTTTCTTTTGTTCTCAGTGGTCAAAGTCTGCATAATACAAGGCCATCGTGTTTGGATTTATGTAACTGGAATCTGCAGAAAAGCATATGGTCGATGGCGCTTAATGTGGGGATGCGATGAACTGTTAGTAACAACTCTTGACCTCGTTTATATGAATGCACTGGAAGATTTTTCATCAGGCATAAAGATGTTTTTCTTCTTAAAAGGAGCTGTGATTTGTTCTTTGTCTGTCATTGTGATTTAAATCGATTCATCCTCTGCTCTCCATATGTATGTGGGGTTAAAAAAATCTGCACTGTTGCTCGATAGTTTAAAATATCTTAGCACATATTTTTCTGGCTGCAGATTGTATTAAAGGTTTGACTGGATTTGGTTTGACTGACAGAATGCATTCAAACTGTATTTGACATTTAATTTTGTCACTATTCCCTAACATCTCATTTGCATAAAAATAATGAAACGGTGCAAGAACCAGCACTAAAGATGTGAGCGGTGTAGCTAAATTGAGAGATAATCCTTTGCAAGGTTACATCAGTTCTGTTTTATTTTTCGACATGGTAGAAAACCAAGGAAATTGGATGAAAGCTATACAAAGGGCACAGTATATGTACAGTACGCTATATGGAAATGCTCCACATGCTTTTAACATGGAGACACAAGCTGCTTTGAAAATGGTTCAAAGTATAGGACTCATAGAAAACCTGTCAAGATGCCTTTATTCTTTAAAATGCAGGTAGAAGTGTTTTTGTCAGAGAGAACACTCTGTTCTCAGTTATCCTTACAATTACTCTACAGGACTGCGTGGGATGTATTGCAGTCAGGTGTTCACGTAAAGGGGTTTGTTAGGATATTCTAAATACAAAAACGTTACACAATTTTAATCCTTGTATCCTGTTAATCCTGAATCCAACTTTTAATGATGGTGGACCAGCCTCTCTGTGTGTTGAAGTTGATGCATTAGATATTTATCTAATATAAATCATTTATATTTAGTTTTTTATCCTTATAATTGGGGTTTTCTGTCTTTGCATTTACTAGTTTATTACTAAACTGTACCAAAGTACAGGTGGACAATATATCAAATATACTCAGTATTGCGGCTTGTTCTAGCTGGGATGCAGTAAATGATTTACGATGAACATCAAGTATAAATTGTCACATAACTTTTTTAGGCCCCTGGCATACACATTCTCACTCCCTGGGCAAGTGTTTGTGACCTATGAGGTGTGTGTTTTTGTATCTGGATGGAAGCAGAGAACAAGGAAATACCCTGGAGAGAGTGAAACAAGCGAAGCCCCAAAATCAAGTATTTACATGGTTACGAGTGATTGTTGCTTTGTCCGTGCAGCAAGCTTTGTCCACATATCTGTTCTGGGCGCTATCAGGAATGCTGCTGTTGAACTATATTTTGGAGGAAGGAATCAGATTGGTAGCCCCTGTTGTCTTGTGAGTCGGAGATTGCAGATAAAGTTCGCAGGATGGCAAGATCTGATGTCCAAATAGAAACCACCTTAAACAGAAATGTCCACTGTGTACCCCGCCTCACGCCCACTGTCAGCTGGGATCGGCTCCAGCCCCCCGCGACCCGAGTTTGTGTAAATGGTTAAGGTTAATGACGGAATCAATAAATATTGCAGGAACTACTTGAATAATAATACTGGTCTGATTGTATACATCAAAGAGTTAAATTGAGCATTTATGAGGCGCTTGAGGGAAGATCTGAATATATAGATATATATAATGTATCAACAGTGTAGGACATATCGCAGAGCCCTTCTCCTCAGCATCAACTTTTGATGTTATGAAATCCCCTAAAAACAAACACCATCTTTTCATGAGTCACCCTTTATTATAGAGGCTTAGTAATTAAAGTAATTAGTGGCCTTTTTGGTCAAAGATAAATCATTCACTCGTAATCCATGGATTAGTTATCAACCATCAATAAGAGAACCTTTTGGGTTGCCTGGTTGATAAATGTAGGTTATTATTAAATAAATTCTTCTGCTGTTATGAATGTTTAAAAAGAATAATTAATAAGCTCAGAATGCAATCAGATCATGAATTCCTTTCTTCTGCCATTCTGAATGTTAAATAATAGTTCATTAAAGGCACTGTGACAACCTGTCTCTCAAAAGTTGTTCTCAATAAAGGCTTATACAGACCTATAAAGCCTCACTAAATAATTAATTATCCATTTAAATATCCAGTAATTACCTTTTTTTTTTTTTTTAAGGTTGATGAATAATAAAGGAAAACCAACATGCTGTGTATTTTAAGCTCTCTGTGGAGGCGAGCAGACTCTACCTGCACTCGATGGCGTCACCATTTGATTGACAATTCTTAGCAATTTCTTTGCAAATTGTCTGTTTGACTGCAGTCCCATTTCATCGTGGCCTCTCTGCCTTTTGCTGCCCTGCCACAGAATCTGCTGAATGGTGTTGAGAGCATTTGGCCAGTAATGTCATTTACTCATGCAGGCACATGCTCATGTTTTGCTCTCCTTCAGCTGCCTTTTTATCAGGCACACAGATGTTCTGAACCGGACCCAGCTTTACATTTTACCGAGGACTTAAAATATAAAGGAGGGCATTTTTGCTCTCAACAAAATCTTAAGGTAACCTGGAAGAATCTGAAAGGGTTAAAAATGTGTCTTGAAAGGAAAGCTTGATGTCAACATGTCTATTGAATAGGCATAAGCATGGGGGAGTATGGACCTTCTCCACCTGCTGGTAGGCCAGTAGATTGTTATCAGCACTGGATCAGCATTGGATGAGCTGCTATATGAACTTGTGCTGTTTAGCTGCGCCCTCTACCGGTCATAGTAATTAGGAACCAGATTACCAAAGCCTTAACATGGGTGCGGACAATTGTTGTTGTCCTCGTAACTACTTTCATTTATGTGCTTATATTTTTCTTTTTCAAGCATGTTTTCCAACGCCTAACCAGGAACTTTTTGACCCTAACCTTAGAGAAGTAATTTTGCTGCATAAATCAAATGTACCTGCAGCCTTTTTAGCACCTTAAAGTAAAATGTAACAGGGCGGCCATTGAATGGGCAAGTAAGGCTACTGTAGCTGTTCAAATGGACTGATAACGATCTACTGCCCTACCAGCAGGTGGTGAAGGCCCACCTGGGTAGATAAGATTATTATTGAATAGTCTGACTAGAGACAAATGTGGTGAGCAGGGGGTCTGCACACATAGTGTTAAAGAAATCATGATAAATTGCAGAAAACAAATGAATTATTGTCTTTTCCTGGATTCCTGCAATACACAGTGAGTTTTTGTGGCCTTTCTGTCAGAGCATTTTCCAATTTATCTTAATGGAAATCTGAAGCTTTATGCGGTGAAGACTAAGAGAGGCCTGAGCTGCATTTGTATTGAATTGAACATGAATGAATAACAAATAAATAGAGATTGTACAACACATCCATACAGTAGAGTGGTGAGAGTTTAAGATGTTTTACGATGATAACAACAACAAACAGAGCCTGCTTGTGCCTCGTATGCTCGTCACATTCACCAGCACATTCCTTATCAGTGAGGCCTCTTTATCCCAATTACTTTGAACCAGGTTCATGTTCATGGCACATCTGCATTGACATGTGGAAAAGGTCTATGGTGACGTACAAAATGGATTGGGCGTCTATGGTGGCTAATTCTGATTCATAGAATTGAGAGAGCTGTGTTAAGGATGTTAGGCATTAAAGAGTTGTCTTTTTCATGGGATTATCTGCGAAGGAGGAAGTCAGTATTCAGACAGAAGCTGACTGGCACAGCGAGATCAGCTTCCATCCAAGTAGAACACTTCTTCAGGCATGCAAAACATGCAGACTTAAGTCACATAATCCCTTTCAATATTAGCGAGGATGTCAATACGCTGACATAAATGGATAGGATACAACAGTTTTGCAGGCTTACTGTTGTTTCCCATCACAGTGTTTGCAGTGTTAGCTGGCAGGTTGCTATTATTAGCCACTGCAGTGATATAAATGTTACTGTAGATCCACTGACACTATGATGACAAAACATATTTAAACCGTTGGTGAAATGCTGTCCTATCTAATAAAATGTCATCAGGAGGATTCCACGCTCATTTTATTCTTTGCACCCCAACGTTGTGGCATTTATGGGGCCTGCAGATATTGGAATAAATAACTGGACACACAAAGCCAACACTTGAGCACATCTCTGGGGCTAAACAAACAATGGAGCTCTGCACATTTGGAGTTCAAATGAGACTGTAACTGCGGATCATAACAGGGCTTTTCTGGTGTTTTGTGGAAGCACCGCTTTGTCAGTGTGACTAAGCAAGGCTGTCCAAGTCCAGCTAACCATGACTGTCTGAGGGAGCTATGAAAACAATCGCCTTTCAAAGCAAGTGTCTTCAGGCACAATGTTGACGTTACACATTCAGATGTTGCTAAATGTTGAAAATGGCATTGTCTTCACTCCCTTCTTGCACTGCCAAACATTCGAAATCCTCCTCTTAACATATTGGATATGGCATTCAGTGCTGAATGTAACATATATCAGGATATTCTCCTTACATCCCATCAATATCTGCTGCTGCAGCAGCCCGATTTCTGCATGGAGCTCATTAAAGTTTCATTGTATCTCATCTTACACAGCCTATGTTATTATGGACTAGAATCTGGACATTTATATAGATTACATCGATCAGTTTAAGGTTGGAACATTTGGATGTGGGTGTCATGTATGTATGTCCAACAATTTTCCATGCTTATTCTTGATATTTAATCCTATACCAACATACGTATGGGCAGCAGTTTATGATTCTTTTTTTATTTCTCATTAATCTGCCAATTATTTTTCTCAATTAGTCAACTAATATTTTGGTCTACAGAATGTCAGAAAATGGTAGAAATATTTATCCCAGATTCTGTAAGTCCTTTTCTGTCTTTAAAAGTCTTCTTTGTTGTGTTAAATCCAAAGATAATCAGTTTGATAGGATATAAAACAGAGAAAAGCAAGAAATATCATAATTTGAGTGGCTGCAAAAAGTGTTTTCTGCAATTTTAGCATGAAAATATACTCTTAACAATTAATTATAACAACAGTTGACAATTATGGAAGCTGAACAGTGGGGTTGTGGTCTTTCATAAATTGTAAATTCCAGTTAAATTATTGAGTTAGAATTGAAGTAATGAACAGAAGACTAATAGTAGAGTAATTATGGTTCAAATTTGAATTGAAGGAGCTGCTGTAGTCTTAAATACAACTTCCAAAGATTTAACGAGCTAAGATTAAAATGTGGTTGGCTTTTATGTGAGTGAGCTGTAATGTTCTCCACTCTGCTGGTACAAATTGACAATGATAGAAAATAAAAGTTCAAATCAAGTTAAATTGCAGGAAGACTGCCTTGTTTGCCCTCGCGCTAAATATGAATGGATCTGTTATTGTTTCATTCTGCCCATTTGATAGTAATTTGCTATTTGGACATGGTTTGCAGTGTTTGGGAAGTTTTTGAAAATTGCACTAAATCATCTTTCACATCATTAGAAAGGTGGTAATAAGCTGAGGGCCCACAAATGACACATTTGGGTTTAAAATGGTCCTCAAAATGTCTTTAACTTTGCCTCGGCAGCTTACTTAAAAGCAAATCTTTTCACTTTCCATTTTCAACTGTGACAGTGCTATAAGCTATCTCTCATCACACTTCCTTACTTGTGTGGAGTCTTTTTTAAACTTAATGGGCAGATCTAACATTAAATGACTAGTTTGATCAGTTAAGTGACTGTCTGTATGTCGAGGATTTAAAATGTGAGTTTTTTGAATCCTGTCTCCCTGGTAGCAACAAGGCGAAGCAGCTGCTTGGGTAAGCAACAGCCTTGGCTTCTTCTTTTACTTCTCTATGCATTCAGACCTTGTCAGTAACAAAAGACATGCTGCTCTGTGTTAACGCAGGCAGCACAATGCTGAGTCATGTTTTGTGCCTTTTGTGCTTAGTTTTGTGGCTCAATGAAGCTTGATTGTTCAAAGATAGGTGTATGCACCATGATTTCCCCAAACAGATGTTTGGACTCATTGATGCCAAGGACACACGATGACAAAAACTCCTTTCAAAGGTGCTTTATGAAGGACAAGGTTGTGTTTATGTAAACCATGGACAGCACCATTTTGTCGCCTTCTTTGGCATGAAATTGGGGATGCATTTTCTCAGACTACCGCTGAATTTAAAAGGAAGTGCCAGTGCAATTTTTCATAGCTTTATTTGGTGAAGGCGCCCCCACACACATCTCTTATTTCACAAAGAAAAAGAAAAATGGTTTCCACCAATGGAAATCATACAATGTTCTTCTAAAGTTTTATGTAATCATAGTAAAATGTGTCATTGCAATAAGTGTAAGAATGTATTAGAGTTTCCTTTTCATTTGATGAACGTGTAGCCATCACTTACTTTACTTCTGCTAAAACACCCCTTCTTTTTATGGATTTATAAGACTGTTCAGTATGCAGAAATATTAAAATACAATAGGTGAGAATAACACATTAATACTGCTTGAGAAAAGCTCCAAATTTTTTTCAAGCTAGTTTTCTCTGGCCATAATGTAGCCTAACTTTGGAGCATTATTTCGATGACATGGTTGGTATCGAAGGATTTCTTAGTTTCATGATACCAGAATACTTCACTGTAGCATTGAAACTGGGCCTTTGACAGACAGTCAGCTTGCGACCTTAAGGAGTTGAAGAGGTGAAAGGATGCACTGCATGTTTTCAAACTGAAATAGCTAAATTATTTAAACAAATGTGAGTCAATAATGAATTAATGTAATCAATCAAGGACACAAATCTGAGTCTGAGCTTTTCTAAATATCAGGAGTCAGATGTATCAATTAGAATCCACAATAACTTGGACAGAACCTGGTGTATGCGCGTCCTGAGCTCCATCAAAGATCTAAGATATCTTAAAAAATGGCAAAAAATGTTAAGTAATATTTAACCCGGCAACAGACAAAAACACATTTTTCTGTCATGCTAGTGTCTGTATTTATAACCTAACAGCACAGGTTTGTTTGGTATATAGCTACTGTACATCTTAATGCAAAGAATGCTGAATTTCTTCCTGAAACACAAATTAAATTTAAACAGGGACATGATGTACCTTTGGAAGAATATTTACAGTGCTGTATAATCGTATTTAGGGTGCTGTTTATTTGTGCTTTGGGCCTTGGCACCTTGTGCACAGCAACAGTTTACTCCAAGGAGAAGAAGCCAGAGTGGATTCTCCTCGCAGCCCATTAGGAAACAGTGTGCTGCTTTTAAAGAGGATGAACGCGGCTGACATGATCTGCCATTACAAAAGCTTATCCCAACCCTGCCTGCTGATGATACTGTTTATTTCTTCATCCATTTTTGTGTAACTGAGCGTAAACACAAGCAGAAAATGTAAACTAGAGGTAGGAAGCTTAATCGAATCCTGGTGCAAGACAATCTGTGAAGAGAGGCTTTACACCAGAATTTGAAATTTCACTTGCATGAAATTTGTTGGACTTTTGTTTGCAATTACGCTCAGTTTCACATAAATAAAACCCCCGAGTATGTCATTTCCTGCGTGAATCGTGCTGATACAAGATTTTGAGTGTCAATAGGACCTGACTACCCAAAAGGCAACAACAAAAAAACGCTTCAGGTTTGGATCACGCTGTGGGCCCATGGAAACTATTTTTAGTGCAAGCTCTGTTTGCTTCTCTGCTGCTGTCCTGTGCATGCATGAAAGAATGTATCACCTTGTTAGTTTAGAATATTCACACAATAGCTGCTTTGCCTGTAACGTCAACAACAGCAGACTTTCCAGATGGAGGGCAGGAAACCAGCGGTAGGTTGTAAGATGTCTATGATTTGTGCTATGTACAGCTGTTCAATCAATCAAATCAAGGAAAAACAACAACTACTTTTGAGTCACAAAAATATTAATACTGTACATTTATGGTAGAAGTGAAAAAAAACCCAAGAGAAACAGCAACATGATTGGTTTCAGTTGGCTTACTGTGTGATTAGACCAGGCGTCGGCAACCTTTACTGACCAAAGAGCCATTTCTGGCTAAAAAAGAGAAAATATGTTGGAATGGAGCTGCAAACCTTATTTTGCACCTTACTGAAACTACTAACCAACATTACTAATAATGAACTCTAAACGAATATAAAAAGGTTTTTTATTTTTAACGGATTTTGGTTGTGTTTTAGTCACATGCTACGAAGCACAACTGCGCAAAATAAAAGATGATACCTTTCAAGTGAAGCCTCATACATGCATTTTGGCTTTACAGTTTTTCTGTTTGGCTCTATAGTTTTTTTGTCTAATCTTAACGCTTCTTCTACCCTGAAACCAAGCAGGTTGCAGTCTGGTTTTAAAGGGTCGATGTTTAGTTGGATTTGTATGTAAATGATAAGATTAAATATGTAGGAATTTCAAAATAAAGGTGTATCTTAAAGATAATGATGTGCACTGATACTGTCACTTTGCATCGGTGATACTGATACAACCATCTGGAACTGTATATCAACAATAATCTGCATACATATATGACTTGAAATAGCCATATAAAATGAAAAACCTCAAGTATATTTACTCACCCCGGCAAAGATGAGATGGCAGTTGTTCAATACTACGTTAGTTTAAAGGTTGTGGACCCTGTTATAGTCCTCCAAACTCAAATGAAGATTACTTCTGCTCCAAGAAAATCAGTCAAGTTTTTATTTTGTATGGATCACATCCTATAGGAGTTTCAGTTTCTGACGATACCTGCTGCGTGCAGGTTCTTCCAACCCTTCTGCACAGTACATACATGTAATTGCAACCAAGTTTGTTATTTACTATTAAAAGCCTGCGTTGCATCGTGCATGTTAGAACACAGCAAAAAGGAATGTGCAAATCATTTGGTGATTAATGTATTCAGCTGTAGTTTATTTATGATGCATGTGGTTCATAAATCATGACCTGTGATGATAGAGACAGTCAGAGTCGTGGCATTGTGAACGCAGCAAGTTGCTCTGTGAATGCAGCAAGCCTAGAAGTTTCTGTGTTAAAGCAAACCCATCTTTCTTGCAGACTATCTCTCATACCTTCTGATTATTTATGTGGTACTGTAAATGTGCTGAGCATGGCTAAGTGTATAAATAGCAGTACGGACATCATCAGAGGCTTTAGCTCACGAGGGGGAAAGGGGAGGGGAAAGAGCTTACTACCAGAGCATCAGATCATGAGCAACACAGACGATCCTCCCTGACTCATCAGGAACGGAGGGAAACTCTCATCCCTCGCATGCTTGTAGTCTGCATGTTGAAGGCCGATGTGTAACCCGACTGACCTCTGTGGCCACCGGTGCACAAGTTTGTACTTATTGCATAATTATTAATATGAGATTACTAACTGCATTATTCAATTACCACACTCCCCTTGGTTGACTGACTTATATATGTGGGACATGGTTTATGATAACACAGACTTGCAAATGTAACTGTTTCTTTTTTTTCTATTAAAAATAGCTGCATAACCAGAGCAATTATTAGAGCGTATATTATTTGATGTGATTCTCTCAGGCAACTTGTATTATTGCTCAGTGTAACCGCGGTCACTGTCTGCACCACGGCGAGATTTCCGTCCTAACAATGGACTCACAACATCCTAGTCACGGTAAATATTATAGCACAACATCAACGCAATTTTCTCCTCATCGTTTTACACCGCCGCCACCGCCATTATCTCTGTGTACTCATGTGTTCCAGCTCTCTGCAGTGCAGCCCACAGTACAGGCCTCCACTCTGCCTTGGGTTGTTGCCTTTGTCTGGAGCTCTCTCATCTCTGGAGGTCACATTGGCCGCCCTGGAGGTACTGGTAATGGTCAGTGTGCCAACTGTGTGGGCAGTCTAACAGGACCATATGCTGTCTGTTAACTCACACTCAGCAGAGGCAGCAGTGTAACACGGCCGTTTGGTATCTGATGAAAATCGCAACATGCTTAAAAAGCCATCAGTTAAGCATGCAGTTTATTAGAGCAGGTATTTCTGGCGTCCTTTCCTCTTTTAACATGTCACTTCTCGTTTTGTATCCACACTGGTGGCTTCAACAGACCAGGCCTCACTCTATAGCCTTCTCATCACTATTCATCCAACTGGTTAAGTTCATACCGGCCCTGAGATCAAATATGTGTTCCTTTATTTGCTTTGATTGGAGTTTTATTATAGCATTGTGGGTCTCGGCCTCAGAATGTGTATTTTAGACTCGTGGCAAGTCAGACAGAGGCGATAATGTTTCTATGGACACCGCTGACCTCGAGTCACAGACCAAACACTAACAGGTGCTGCGGGTACAGGGAGGAGCATGTTTCTGTTTTCAGTATGAAGCTGTTTTCTAGGACTGTGTAGTGGCAGAGAGAGCCCAACCAATACAGGACTTTGGGACCTATACCAAAAAATCACCCCAGTGCCTATATGACAGACGATGTAGTGAATTTTTGCTGAATTTTCTATTTTTGATGAAAAAAGACCATTTCTTTGTGGATTTTCCACAGTTTTTTTTGCAACCATATGACTCTGAGAAGGGACTCAAAAGGCTAAGAATATTTCCCATTATTATACATTATTCAAAGAATGTATTACATTGTCTACAAATTCCATAAAAACAGAGAAAACAACAAATAGTAAAACAAGTTTTAACATTATCAGTATCTGACCATTTAAATGAATAATAAATAATAATAAAAAAAAAACCTCCAGGCATCATGTTCTGAGTTGTTTAAAAATGTTCTGTAAAAAAAGGTTTTATATCAACGAACATATACGCTGATATCAAAAGATAGTCAGTGAAAAGCCAATATCGTGTGTCTTTTTGACATGTTATATTGCACCGACGAATAACAAAAACTAAGCACTGAGGTTTTTAGAGCCGTGTAAGAAAAAATAACATTGTGATTCTCGAGTGTGTCGATATTTTCTAATACCTTTACCACTGCAGAGCGAATGGAAAATGTCCACTGAAACATCCATTTTGTCACTGTGTGGACACATAATCCAAGTTTACAGTTATCCAAATGCCTGCCTCACCCTGTGTGCTGAAGCTCCGAGGTCCTGAAACACTGAACAAATAGCTGTTTGTCCTTGAGGACGGCTGCAAATAAGAAGCCAGGGTTGCTGCACTGGGAGCAGAAATCCAGAGAAAAGCAAACCACCACAGTGACAGCAGCAGCTTGAGCATCTAATGAAACATAAATCATGTATTAATAATCAGACGTATATATTCTAGTTACCTCCACAAAGGAGGTTACTTTTTTGGTTTTGGTTTGTTGTGCACTTTAAGTTATGTGTTAGATTGCAAAACATATGTTTTTTTTTTTTATTCTTAAAACTGGGATATTATCTTACAGCTGAAACGATTAGCTGGTTAACTGATTATTAATGTGTCAGGGAAAAAAAGTAGCAGTCTCAAGTCTTTTTTTCAAGCAAAAACATTTAATTATTGTCTTATTGACAGATGGTCAGATAAAACAAGAATTTTGAACAATTCAACTTGGGCTTTGGAAGATTTTTAAACAAAACAATAAATGTATTAATGTCAAAAATAAAAGGCAGGTTAATTGATAATGCATTCATATTTAGCCCTGTATGATTTTCATTATTACAGTTAGGCTTTAAAAGTGGCAAGTCCTCTGTTTTAATAATCCTGCATATGCAGATATGGCTGGAGGCTGTATATGAGCCAAATGACATTTGATCAGTGAAGGATGTTTTGGAGCAAAAATGATTTGGTTTTCGAGTATGAAACCTTTCCCTTCTCCACTGCAAATCACACATCCCACTACCAGTGTTTCTAATTAGAAAACAACAATAACTAAAATGTAGAGAAGAAAATCCTCTCACAAACCTAATCGCTGTGTCACTCATTTACAGCCTGTGTGTGTGTGTTTGTGTGTGGCGCATGTGTTTGATGTGCCTGCGTGGGAGTTTGATGAATAGATGGAGGGGCAGTTAGCATGCAGTCACAATATGTAAGATTACAGCTAAAGCAGCAGGAGCAGCTCCGGTGATATTTGCAGTGTGAGTGTAT
>CAFUXE010000463.1:780564-798185 GCA_903364295.1 Serranus cabrilla
TATGTGTGTGTGTGTGTGTGTGTGTGTGCAGTGTGTTTTAATCAATTCCTCAGTGTTGAATGCTTCAGGGAACATGGACATAAGATGGACGTCTTGGTGAAGTGCGGCATGCGTGAAATTGTACTTCTCACATCACTGTCTTGGGTCAGTCGGAAAGCTGGACGTTATGTGATGGTATTTTGAAAGTAAGTCATTCAAGTTGTATGAAAAACTTGACACACTGGATGATATATCCGATTCCTTAAACGTATGATATGCAGGATTTTCCTTTAAAAAAAAAAAATGGACTCATACAAAAATAACACGATTTCCAATCTAAACGACAAAACAACGTTTTACGGTTCCCGGTACAGAGCAGAGCCAATCGTTATTATAGCACGCAAAAAAGGCAGTCTCATAAATAATCCATCTCATTATGACCCGCGATAAGTGTGCGGTGGTGTCAGTGTCAGCAGCCTCCCTGCCCACTGCCTGTATTTTCTCCTTTCTTTTCATTTTGGTTTGTTTGGGATGTTTCTGGGCGTCACCCTTTGGGCATGAAGCTACACAAAAATTGTGGACACGGTGCCAAATAAACACGGGTGAATCTGGGGTTTGCTTTCACTTTTGTTGACCCCGGGGGGAGGGGCCAAATTTAAAAGCTTACAAACAGCAAGACAAAATTCCTGCATATTATTCCTTTAATAATATCATAAGAAACTCTTAGCTCCAGCTGAATGGTTGTAATATCACCTACAGGGTAGCGTAGCTCTTGTAGTGAATTGAAAACAACACACTAAAGGAGAAGAAGAGGCACGTCTCTTTCAGGTGTAATGGATGGCTTACTGAACAACCTCTGAAGGTTGCTCTCAATGTCAGGGTCTTTTGTGGATGGCCCACCTTGTTTACACTTAGTAGAAGTGAGAGTTGGGGTTGGTGAATACGTCTTGCTTGGACAAACACCTCTGTGTTGCTTTGGCTGTGGCTGATAAAAAAGGGCCATTGAGATCCTAATCAAGATTGTTGCTTTGGCAATTAAATCTGACAGAGGAGAATCGGAGCTATTCCTCTGTTGTCATTATTCTTGAAAAAAAAAGAAAGGTAGAAAGTGGTCCCTTTTTCTTCATCTACAAAAGCTTCAATTAACTGTGATAGCTCCATGTACGCTTTTAGTTGTGCACTTGGGAGAGAGAGAACAAATTGTGGCTCCCTTGAATTGTTTTAGCCTATATACAGTACTGCAGCAGTTTAAATGAGTTCCAAATTTATTTGTGTACTCTTGAAACTATTTACAACTAACCTGTTTTCTTCGGTTTCATACTGCAGAGCTTCGTTTTGTGCATTTGATCCACTCAAACCGAGGTGTGCCTGAAAGCACTGCACCAGAAACACTTGAAAGTTGATCTTTTTTTGCAACTGCACCGATGCTCATATTCATGCACGGCATTTCTGTGCTGTCAGCTGGTAAAATCACACGAAAAAGATAAGTACAGTCTATAAATGCAGTTAAGTGCAGTGAGGTCAGTCACTGGAACACACTTAGTTGAAAAAAAAGTGTTTTAAAGGATGAGTGATACTTCACAGTTAAAGACTTTGGAGGGTGGTGTTTTTTTCATGCCTTTCAAGAACTAAATACACAAAGTAAGGGATGGATTATATTGTGTATTTATCTGCTCTAACATAAGCTGCAAATGGTAGCATGTCCGACTAATGAGCTTAGCACCTACAGTGGTAACTCAGCATTTCTTAAGGCCAAGTAGCATATCATTACCTAACTGGCTTACATGGGTTTGTGGGGTCAAAAAAAGCCGTGTTTATAACCTGCATATCCACTCTGTAGTGTTGGAACATGTATTTTTCTTTATGTAAACTGGATAAAAAAGCAACTATATGTATTTCCCTGCCATGACTGCAAATCAGATCTCATCCACTTGTAAAAACCAGTTGAACAGCTTTATTTTGAAGGAAATGTATCTGCAGGTTTGCACGTTTGTCAGAGCTGCAGAGTCAGTGCAGCTGTCACTAATGAACTAAAAAGGTGGGCCTAATTAAACATAATGTAGTGGCTTATGTGTGTACCATCCATATAAGCTTGTTGTAGTGCTGGATTGCATTTATCTGGAATGTATTTCTCATTATTTCCCCTCCCTCAATATTTTAATGTATTACTTTTTCCCATACTGTGTAAAAAGTCTCTTAAACATTCGTTTGATTGATTAATCTTTGTAGGGTAAATGCATAGGATTCTTTTGAGTCTGTGACAGTCTAATAATACACGAATGGCACAACATTATACAAGGACCCATTACTGTACAGCACAAAGACAGAGTGCAAGGCCCACAGATGGCACATGTTCTATATTCAGCCATCATTCAATTCATTCATGGCTCTTAATAGTGGAAAAATGTAACACAGAAATACACTTGTGCAAGAACACAAGTGCTCAAGTCTAAGGTTAATTATTACACAAACTAAAGACAAATATTAGTTATACATATAAAGCACCAAATCATCTTTTAAGAAGGTTGCAGGTAAAATGGTATTTCTTCCTCAATTTCTCCTTTTGAATTCCCTGTGGCAAAGAGACTCTTGGCAGAAAATGATTGTTCCACTGCTTCAGAAATATCAAATCATTTGTATTGAGTCTGGGATGAAATCAAAGATTGAACTATAAATTGAACCTTTTTATGATTCTGACACTATTACAACGGGTGCCGTATGGCCCCCAATGTTATTTGTGCTTGCACATTAAGGTGTGACCGTTTATTTCTCTCTGCAGACTGCTTTGAAGTGAACCCTGTGAGGAGCATCCAAAGCGACACAGTATTCTGGTGAGTTCCCAAATTGAAATTAAAACCCTCTTTGCATTTGCATAATATACTGCCACACATCCAGACTGGGAGCACGAGCAGAAAGTGATGAGGCAAAGGGATAGAAGGAAGAGGCTTTGAGTCTATCGATCCCTCAGTTTTTATTCCACAGGGTCAGTGTTTGACTCACCATGCATGCATATTCACACTGCATGAGACACGGAGGCAAACCGTGCAGTTTTACCCATTTTCTTCCCTTTTCCTCCCACATGTTCAGCTTCTTTTCCTCCCCTCCCTTGTCACATGCAGATTTAACCACATGTTCACACGCAGAGAGAGAGAGAGAGAGAGAGGGAGAGCTTCCGCCGAGTGACACTGTTAGCTATCCTCTCACATAGGCAGGGTTGGGCTGGCGCCACGGCTGTTTGCCTCATAGCCTGCGCAATGGGAGTCGGCTCCATTATCAGAGCTACTGCTTCGCCACCCTGCAGCAAACCCAGCATCCTCTGCTCCTGCAGATTTAATTTCTTATCTCAATGGGGAAAACAGCCCCTCTGATGAACAGCAGAAAACACCCAGGGCTGCTGTGAACAGGGATTGAGAATACATACAATAGATGGTTTGATGAACTTATGAACGGGCATAGCATTGATATTCCTCACAGGAATGTGTGGCTGGCCATAGATATTCAAGGGAATTTGCTTTAAACTGTAAATAATTATTCAGGGAAGGGAAGCTCTCTGCATCATTAATCCAGTGGTGAAGCAATAATTTATGGAGCCGCCATCAAGGACATATCAAGAACTGAAAGTCTACAAGTATAATGTGCTGCTGCTGCTGTTGTTTTGTGTTTCATATTCCAGGTCTCTGTGTTTGCTGACAGACAAACGCAGCTCTTCTTCATCTGCTGCACTCTCACATGACATAAACTCAGCATGAACCGGTGCCACATGTGTGCTCTTTTTGTAAAGTCTTGCGAGAGAACGTTATCACCTCTCTGAGAAGAGCATATTTGGATATTTTTTCTCATAAAAGCTTTTGTGCACCAAACAAAAAGACACCCGAGCTTCGTGTTGTGGTGTTATCTTTTTTCCCTCTCACTATTGTTTTCCCATTCACTTTATTTTTGACAACCTGCAAAAGTTTTTTCTTGCTCCATTTGGTAAAAAAGTCCAAAGTCTGAGATGGAAGCGAACGGTTTGACTTGTTGTGGCTTTTCCAGCCTTTTTACTAACAGCTTCATCAATGTCACCAAACTCCACTACAGTGGTAATTGTATGTCAACGCTCCCTAGGCTCTAAAACAAAAGTTATTATGTGAGCACAAAGAAGTTATGTAACTTGATAGACCCCTGGCTAAATGAGTTTCCTCGTGTTTTACAGTAATCACCAGGTAGGGCTGCGTTTACTGATAGCAGTGCTATCTTATCTGTGTTTTAGCACGTCAAGAGTAATTTATTACAATCATTAAAGTTTCAAGATCTTCTCTGCTTCGCAGCTCCTTGAACCCTGTCAGAACGCAATTATGGTCCTAACAGAAAAAGAATATTGTAATGGTGGATTTCTACTCTGAATGCACCCATTAATCACAAGCAATGAAAAAAAGTAATTAAAATACTTAAGTGTTTTTTTTCCCTGTCCATTCCAATGGACGGAGAACCTGAGGGCAAAAACCACTAATAGTAAAAATGTCTTAAGTCTACAGTTTTCAACAAAAACATGAGTTTATTCATTTTTCATGAATGGTTCAGTCACTGAATAAACAGTACACACACACACACGCCTGGACCTCACTGTAGACTCATTTGTCTGTATATTCTTTCATTTTATTTATTTGTTCCAAGCCAGGTAGTTTGTGTTGTCAGTTAACATGGCTAAGGGTTTTTAAATAATGGTGGTTGCTGGTGCTGCATTGGCATTGTTAAAAAAATCAGTGTACACTTATGTCTTTGGACCAATCAGCGTACACTCACGCCACATGGTTTCTTTTCTGCTAAGAGTGTACCTACTCTGAAATGGGAGCTAAAATAGTGGATAAAAACGTTGTTCTAACCACCACAACTGTTCCTAGAAATTGCTGTGTGAACACAATAAAAAGGGGGTACTTAGAAATTCTCTGGTTCTTGGAACTATGAAATAGTTCCTCCGGTTTGAAAACGCATACAGTACTCACAATGACTGCACACTGCTGTGTACTAAAAGCATGTTTCTGCAGTATTACATGTATGTGTGCTTGTGCTGAAGTAGAAACTAGTCAAAGAAAACACGAGAGTGCACAGACACCATATCAAAGCATGTTTGACAGACCTCACCACATGCCTGGCATGGCTGCTAAACGCTGCAGATATTGATTCTGATCGTTTTCAGATGGCTGGGGTTTACATAATGTGGCACCGTGAGAGGACATTGATTTTTCTTGCTTTGAACCACCAGTCCTGCAGGGTGCTTTTCTGCACATGGGGAGTGTCTGGCTTCAGCATTGCTCGTGGAAGCAGAAATCGGCGATATCAGCTATTTGGCAATTGGGTAGAAATAGAAAGTTGATAATCCATCGCATGAGCAATAACAAAACCCTGTTTTTTAAACCAAGAAATAAATCAAAGGGGATGAAAAGCTTTTTTATTTCCTAATGAAATAAGCAGATTATGATCATGGGGAATGGGTTGAGTTGAATATCTGGTTCTTATGATTCTTTGAATCAGATGAAATGAGATACTTTGCTTTTAGAACATTAGCTAGGCGGAAGACTTTACTGTGTGGTTTTTAATTGAACACAAGTTGATGATGAGGCCATGAGGTTATTCATTATTCTTTGAGAAGATGATTGTAGTTTCTTTTGGTTGAGAACTTTGTGCAGGAAATGAATTCGACCGCTTTGACATCTTATTTCATGTGAGGAGCAGGTGACAATACTTTAATTAGTTTTTTTCCTCTAAAAAGATGTTTTATGAAGAGAGACTGCACAGAACGAGGCATAGAACGGCTTATACAGATTCAGAACTCTATAATCTAGTGAATGCATTCGTTATTGTCTTCATATGTCCTTGTAAGTGCAGATGTGTCTTCTTTATGGACTTTTACTCGTTTCAAATGTTATCAGCCCATTAAAAGGCTGTTATGTAAGGGTTATTACCCCACTAGGTGTCCATTATTAGGAATTAATTGACGACGCAGAGGCTAGAACCGTCCAACATGCAGGGTATTTACTCACCATACCACGGTCCAAAAAAAAGAAGAAAATAGACTATTAGTCATATTTTCAAGCAGTTTGCAATCAAAATATATATATTTTTACACGGCACAACTCTGTTTTTCTGGTAACACCTTGGGGGTTTGACTAATACCTGCAACAATCATTGCCACTCCATCGGGTTCCTAGGAAAACATTGTTCACTGCTCCAGTAAATAAAAGAAACTTAGATATTTCTTTAAAATGGGAGCATTGCACATAGAACCCTTTGGCTTACTTTTTAGCCAATAAGCTAACATTATGCTAGCAAAATTCAAAGTCAATACCTTTGCATACGGTTGTGAAAAAGTAAACATAATTTCACAGTGTGTGTTAAACAGCAAAACCAGCTAGCTGTCCAGCTGTGCTGTCACAAATGATACACCATGTCTTACTATACTAGCTGCTGCAGCTTGAAGTAGTGAAATACATAGCTAATGGGATGTTTGTCTTCTGTGTTACAGTCTACTTCCTGTGGTTTTCAGTGGATGAGGCACCAAAGAACACACAGTAAGATGCACAGTGTTGGATATAATTGCGGTAAATTGTAAACGGAGGCTTTTACCACAACTCTGTTGCTATGGCTAACTGGAGGTTTACATTGTCAGAAATGCATGATAACAAACCAGAAAGAGAAACAGCTCAGACGCTACCTGCTGCACCTTTTCATATGTGCATAAGGTTCTTGTCAGGTTTCAGTTTCATTAGGTTTAAGAAACAAACCTTTTTATTTAGATTAAGGAAACAAAGTACGTGGTCGGGTTTAGGAAAAAAGATCATGCTTTGGGTGAAATACCTGACATGATATAAAAATGATGTATAAAGTTACTTCTCTTTTCACACTTTTAGTCTGTTATGGTATGCAAACCCTGGATCTCCTGATTGGAAGTCCTACATTTAAGGAGCCATTCATCACCTCCTAATTGCGCGGACAAATAGTGTAAAACGTCACTTCCTCCTTTGCTCCTTTGATCAATACGGTCACGATAGGTCAGTGCTTCACAATAAATATTAATATGGCAGCCCATTTAATGTGGTCACATGGCATTCTCAACATATTAGAAGGTGGAGCTGGCCTCTTTGAAACCATAGGCATAAGGCTTGATTATAAAAAAAAACATTTACAAACATTATACTACTACAAAGATACACCACAGGTCTGTAAATATTGTAAGTAAGAGTTCAAAAATGACTTAAATTAATGCATCATTGATAGTGTGGGGACAGGGTGAGAAAGTTTGAGAGACAAATTGTGATGTTTCTTTTGTTTATTGGGAGAAAAACTGTGTAAAGGAAGAAAAAAGTAAGTCTTCAAAGATGCAGTGATGATCATGTTGACAAGCATTTTGATTAGATTTCTTCCAGCGCCAACTACAAAGATGTAAAAACGAACACATTTCTTATTTATTTTTTACAGAATCAAAGTTGTCAGAGTTGTCAATGCAGTAGTCGAAACAAATGAGGTTTATCAGAGTTATCCTGATCGCAGGCTCTGTCTCAGACTGCTCGCTGACAGCCAGTGTATGAACACAGCAAAACAAAAAGTTCAAATGCGTTTGATGGAAACGTGAGATTGCAGCAAAATAAGTAAATGGGTAAATAAATAAATATCCTGTAATTTAATTAGTGCTGATACGTTGGGATGCTGTTAAAATGCTTATTAATCAGTTCTCCTCCCCGGAAGTGTGGAAAAGGCTTCATAAAGCATAACCTCCGGTTATAAAACTACACAGTGTTTTCTATATAGAATTAAATCAATATCATAATGTTTAATAATAATTAACCAGCCCTAAGCAAAGTATTTTATGAATGATTGATTATAGTCAGCAGTGCAGAGGATAGGTCTTTGTATTTAGGTGTGAAATACAGAGAGTTATTACTCTTTATTAAACTGTGTAAGATTTCAGTCCCTGCAGTCTTTTGCATGTTCCAAATTAAATTATGTTTTTCTCATGTTATCAGGAAAAGGCAAAACCAATTGACACGAGTCTAATATGTAGTTAAATTGGATTGGATTAACCGTTTTCCTCAACGAGAACACACTCAGCACGCCAAAGTATAGATTTTTGACTCATTTTGAAATTAGACTCTCTTCATGCAAATGGCTGTTTTGATGTGTTTTGTTGGCATCTGCTGCTTTTCTCAGGGCGCTATAATTAAACAGGAGGAGGCCACAACCCTTCTTTATTCTGTGTCAGTTTGAGAAATGGCTGTTGCAAAACGCACTGTGTCAAAGCAATGCAAGTTGAACAACAGCTAGATTCCACACACAATGGAATCCATTTTTAGGAGTGTGTGTATTGGAGGATTCGTGAATTAATCTTCATTACTGCGGCCGTGTGGACGCCTGAAAATGCACCAAAAAACAGTTTGTGGAGAATTTGCTCAACAGCATCGCACCACATTTTGTATTTGTCACAGACATATACAACTGCCTGAAAATCAGGAGTTATGGGGACACATTAGTTGGAACTCTGCGGCTGAAAAACGTATTGAACTGCTTTGTGCCCGCCCGCTGGTAATGGCTTAAGTCGTGACACCCCCAATTATAGATAAACACATTACAATGGGGGTTAATAGTCGTTGTTAGGTTCACTTTGCCAGAGTTAAAGCACCTTGAGCTTCCTTCAGTTGTTTCCTGACGTTTTACACAAGATAAATAATCGCTTCGAATTAGAGCAAAAATCCCATATTTTTTATTTACTCTCCACGTGTCACCACCCAGGTTTCCACCCACAGCACATCCCCTGATCTGACCACATCCTCAGGATAACTCTCATACATCATCATTAAAGAGCTCGGACTTGGGCACTTTGTCAGTTTGCAGGCCAGTGAAAAGGCACAAAAGGGGCAGAAAATAGATCCCTCTGATGAACACTAGATTATGATGGAGAGGTGAGCAAACTTTCCTCTCATTCGCTGCCCACATGTGCAGTGCAGCGAGACTTTGCCACCTCACGCAGCAGCAAATTGCTGTCTGATCCCAAAGACAAGCTGCAAATGGGATGTAATCCTCCTGGATCTTTGTTAAAAGCTACAGTGAAATGCAAATCTCTCCTCTCAGTTTTAAATTAGAGCAGAAAGTGGTAACTGTGTTTTCATAAAAGATCAAATACATATGCTAATTGATCGTCACTTGATTATATTTACTTATATATGTGTTGTTTGGAGTATCAGTATATTTAGAGGCTATCCAAATACATTTACATCCCAGAGTCAAGCTCTCTTTAACAGCCTGCATTATCAGAGGATCAGCAGCCTCTTTCAGCCTGACAACCACTGTTATAATGTGACATGTGAATTTCTGACATAAAAATTCCCACTGAGTTCTGTGACTCGAGAGCTCAACCCGACAGATTCTGCTTCAGCTGCAGTCTGCCTTTCCTCAATTTCAGTTGGCCCACCTCTGAGGGAGGTGTCTCTAAAAATAGAAACCTTACTGACAACATGTTCGCTCTCAAGTCAGATAACAGGCAGTGACTTTATGTAATAAACCTGAGCATGTTATAGCGACAGGAATATTCCATGCTAACGATCGCTGACAGCTTAGTATTTGGAAACGTCAATCCAAACAATGAACATCGACACATACAGTGTTATTGATGCAAATCAGTTATCTGTATCTGTTTATTTCACAGAAGGACCTGTTTGTACGCATCTATATTTAAATTTGTGTTGGGATTTACGCTGGAAAAGGCCAACACAAACAAAATAAGACAAAATATTAATGGACAAACACTCCTTTGTTTACAAAAAAACTAGAAACCCATCTTCTCTTATCTTTTGTCTTAGATAACAAAAAAAATTAAATTGAACTTTAAAACTAATCCAATAACAAATAAAAAAAAAAAAAAGATTAATTAACAAAAGAAAATCTCTTCAAATAAAAAAATTAAGGCTTGGACTGTTTTCCTCCCTTAATATGTTTCTTTAAAAGAATATCAGCAAATCTACATTTTCAGGCAGAAGCTGAGATCTTTGGAGATTCACAAAGCACGCACAGTTTCATGTCTCATGTGTTATCTTCTCATCTTTTTTTTGCATTTTTTGACCGAACAAAGTTGTGTTTAAAAAGAAAGCCACACTTCTCAGTTAAAACAGGACGTGACATAAATCATGATGCGGAAGTTAAATTACAAATGTAACTTTAATTAACAACTTCACAGTCTCTGTTGGACTTCTGTCTGCTATAAGTAACACATAATATAACATTGCATGCTTTGTGGACATAGTAAGAAATTAGCAATTCTGTCTCTCGCATTCTTGCTTTGGTTGTTTTTCTTGACCACATCAGCCGCCTGCTGAGTAAATATTTCTGTGAGGTTTTAAATGGCAACTAATTGGAAAATCAATTATGGGGATATTCATTATTTGTAATTACCTTTACAATTTTTCAGCTGTTGTGGAAAATAATAATGGTAATGTTACTTTTGTCACGTACTTTTACACTAAAGTTGAAAATAGAGCCACATTTAATGTGTAGTCGTGGGGAATGAGGGACAGAAAGACGAGGAATAACAAAGAAAAATGTGTGTTTTTGTAGCAGATTTCTTGCACTTTAGGCATCTTTTTTTATTTGCATAACATTTAAGATTTACTTTTACTAATATATTTGTCAGAAGCAGCCATAGAAATAGAATAAGACTAGACATCCCCATTCAAATCAACTTATCAGGATGGTCACAGTAGGAGCTATTTTTGTGTGTAACTAACTTTTTTCAGCAATTGCCAGTATCACTGAGTGAGTGTGGCAGTACCAATCAATTGAGTAGTCGAGTTGTAGTAAGTTACAGAATTAGTCAAATTTAACAACTTGAGGCTTCATCCACACACTCTTATCACAGCACAGGAGGCACATAGGTGGCAGCTTTATTCATCTTATTTTCTGTAACGTTTGTAGCATTATTGCATGTCAGAATAAGCTCAGACACAACTGATAATAGATTTTTGGGACTGATGCTAATATGTTAAATAAATAAAATAAATCCAATATTGTTAAAATGGCAAATACTCTTGTTTAAACATGTAGAGTTACTGTTTGTTACACTTCTATGTATGTTTTAAAGTATAGGAGGAATGGACTATATAGGTTAAATTAGCTGTTTTTTATGCCAAAATGCGCGTGTTATTTTTTGTTAGTGTTTTAATGTTTCTGCTCAGATTATGGTGGTTTATGTTGGTTCCTGTCATCTGTTGGCTTGTTTATAGTTTTAACTTATTATAGCACTGACACAGCTCAGACGTATCAGTCACAGGCCGACCGACATGACTGATGTGTGTTGTCACCACAACAACTCAACAGTCTTCATTATGTTATGTGCCAGCGAAATGGCCAAGGTGAACAAAGCCATGTCTGTTTTGGTCTTATTCTATTTCTAACACTCTTGGATTGATATAGATACAATGTAAATGTGTCAGTCTGTGGGCAGGTTGATGACATACATTAAAATAAAACACATGAACAGCAGACAAAAGAAAAACAAAGCCCATAAAGGAGGACACTGCTTCAACAGACAGGCACAGATTAAACTAAACACCACAATGATTTACATGACAGTCACAGTTATGATACCAAGAGGCACTTGTTGTTTGAATTTGTGCTGTTAATTCTCTTTAGTTGCCATCAAGGAAAACTCAAATTGTAATTTGAGCTTCCAGCCATTCACATGGGATCTTAGGTTAAGTTCAAAACCGCAGGGAAATCTAATATGTCGCTGTGCACAAAGGAAGGTGTGGCAGTAGGGAAAGAGCTCAGCCTACATACTGTATGGAGCATTTTCCGTTTCCTTTACTTATATTCTATAAATTGTATATTTTTGCTGGAGCCACTGCGGCACAGATAATAAAAAGCCAAACAGCCGCTCAGTGTGGAGCCTCACAAAAGTGCAATGTTTAACGGTTCACGCTGCGAGCTCCTCTGAAGAATTGTGTCAGTGAGACCTGGCATCTCTGGAGACAGACGTAGTGGGACGTCCCGGGATGCTGCAGGAAAGATGAGAGTTGCCAGATTAAGAGTGTGGTGAAATGCAGATTTGTGCTCTCTGATCCTCCCACAAAAAATATTTTTTATTTTGTAAACGGCTGAGGAAGCACATACAGATGCATCAATTACAACTGCGTGTCAGCGGTTTGATAGATCAAATAAATCAGATTCAAAAACGGATGAAAATGTTGAGTACAAACATGACAGGTTGAGACAAAGCAGAACAGAAATTCCTAACAGACAACATGTTTCCTTTGTTTGAAATGACTCCCCCTCCTCTTGATTGTGCAGCACAACAAGAAGAGCTATAAATTATTCAGGTGCTCCCCGATGGCCGCCCATTTACAGCCGCTCACTTGCGTCTGACTGGCCGTACTCTCCTGCCGCGCTTCTCTGTGATCTGCCTGTTTTAAAATGGCAGCAAAATACATGTGACCTCTGAGTAGGACTCTGCCTTCGCTCTAATGCTTAATTTATTCATTACACTCCCCCCTTGTATTGGGTATGTGCTGCAAAGCCGGTAATCGTAAATACTGTAGAATATCAAAATGAATGTGAGGGGAAGGAGCGCAGAGGATTATTACAGCTATATGTAAATAACAAGGTGAAATATGGCTCCTTCCTCATCACCGTGCAGGCACAACGAAGAAAGAGGCGAGAGAGGAATAACAGAATGCAATGGTCATAGATAATAACACCATTTGCTGTATTGTTGCCCATGAAGGACATCTCTCTCCTGACGGCACAGCATGTCATTTTTCTCCACTGCTGTTCCTTCATTCATGCTGATGTGGGGTTCGCTGTAGCGGCTGCGAGGAAAAGGGAAGATGGTTGAATGCCCCCCTCTGTGAAGCATGTCCACAGGTTTTAATGCTCACATCCCCGCGACTAGCTGTCTATACTGTTTGAGGGCTCAGTCAATTTTTGCAGATGTATGGTCATGACATTGGAAAATGGCATATGACAATAAATTCTTGCAGGATGTCAGGCTGTCTCTGCAGATTGTGACACTCCCTGCAGGTTTGAGGATGGTAAATTTTGGGTTTACTCAGGCTATAATCCTTGAGACTTTTATGAAGTGAAACCCTGTTTTTGACACTATTTATTGCAGGGATTTTTTGTGCATCCTGTTATTACCTTTCTGCTATTAGTTTTTATTATTAGTGGTGGAATATGCTGCTCATGTGCAGGAAATCTGTCTTCACATGCACAAATGATTCACTGGAAAACAATGCAAGCATGAAATCCAGCCAGAATGTCCTCTCAGGAAGAAGGACCCAAAATGACATCTGTTTATGTTCAAGTGACAAAGCCCACAAGCAGCTGTAGCAATTATGGCGGTGGTGAAAGGAGGTATTAACTATATGGGAAGATGTCTAATGTATAAAGTAGTCAATTCAAACCATGTTTCCTTAACCTTTACCACAGCAGAACGCCTTCGTAGCTGACCGTAACAGTGCATGTCTTATAACCCCAACGTCCCCGTCACTGCTGCTTCACGTTAAAGCCTTTTAATTGGTGAAACGCGATGGATTTTCTTGTGCAGATGCCACAGATCACACAAGTACACTGTATAAAATATAGACATATTTAAGTGTCATCTCCCATAGGTTCAGAAGTGCAGAAATGGATCTCAGTTGCTGTGTTTTCATTACAGTCTTAAGCTAATTTTAGTTTTTCCATCAGTAATCAGTAGAAGAAGTAGAGATTGTGCTATAGAGAAATAACAACAACAAAAGACGTTGCTAATCTTATAACTTTGGCCACCGCCTAAAGAAAATGGAGACGATGAACAGTGAAGAAGAAGCTTTTTTTTGTTATAAAGTTAGGCATTTTCACGTGAGGGTCTGTTAGCCCTTTTCCACTATGGCAGTTTGAGAGCTGGTTCTTTAACCACTTCTTTGCGTTTGACAGCCAAAGAACCGACTCTAAGCCAGAAACTGGTTCCAGAGTAGCACCAACACTTTGCTGATCTCGAACCACAAATTGCTTGTGTCCGGGGCTGGGAGCAGGAATATTGTGTCCAACAAGACCAATTAAAATGTGTATCATTGATTTCATTAGATTTTTTTAACTGCAACGTGATCAATATGGGCCATTGTTAGCGGGCAATCATTAGGTGGCTATCATTAGGTGGCTATCTTTAGCTGGCCATTGTTAGCAGGCTAGCGTTAGCGGGCTATCATTGCTTACAATAAAGGCTAACATTAACTTTTTACATTCAGTGTTAAAAAGAACATAATCGTGTGTTGTACCAGTCATGTTTGGAGGTTAATATAGGCTTGCAAAGCAATGAGCAACATTTGCAGAGACAATGTAGTCCTTCATTGTTGTCGTTTTTGCTTGCGGAGAGCGGACACGTACGCAGACATATACAGTGACGTAGGGACATGGCTCTCTAGCCTGTGGAAAAGCAAAATGTTTCTGAAAAGATTTGTAAGTCGAACCAACTGCGATCCAGCTCTAGAACTATATTGCGTTTGTCTAAAAGAGGTCATTGAGGATTGACTAACTTTTAGAGCCAGCCTCAAGTGGCCACTCATGGAAATGCAGCTTTTGACACTTCTGTGTTGGCTTCATTTTTCAGCCCTGGAGGTTGCCAATTGGTCAGGCAACCTATTTGTCACTGTTTTCAGTGTCAATCCCCATCATTCATGAGAATTCCATCATTTTTTAACGTTTTTTGATAGCAGATCTTTTAAAAAAAAAAAAAAAAAAATGCAGACTGTAATGGATGCAGAGGGTAAACAACCACACTGGGATCTGTGGTTTGGTTGCTCAAGGCATAGTGGAAAAGTCTAGTTATTGACTGACTTCTTCTTTCAAGCACTGTTTGAGTGTGTTTGTCTGAACTGTACACCAGTTGCTGCTCAACAAGTGTTTGCTGTAGCATTAAACTGCACTTTCTCTCAGAGATTACAACTTTGACATAAAAGCATCTGCAGCTTTGAGGCTTACAAAGCTTAAACACGTCGTACAGCACATGATATGAAATGTAATAAATCTCTTTGTAATGCAGTGAAAAGCATCTTCTTAAATACAAAAGTGTCTTCATTTAAATTTGCACATTTTTTATCGGGATTGTAACATTATAGCAATGAGAGACGAAAACTAATTTCCCCTTCCTACTATAAACCTAATGTGTCACAGTATAAGTCATTTAGTCAGTCACATATTCTGCTCTTGACAGTTACTGCCGCTAAGTGTATATACCGTTCAAAGGCAGACTGCAAGCTGGGGAATAGTCTTTTAATGTCGGTTGTCGATGTAATCGTTTTCTCAGCGCGTGCACTCATCAAGTACGTTAGAGACACAAATTGAGGTCGAGTCCACTCACTTATCAGAGATGCTGCCCAAATAAATGAATCAATAATCACTTTCCCTCCTGATTCTGTCTGACTGTGAAATTATTTCTCCTGAATCCAAAATGAGAAATTGCCACCTCATTTTTCTTTTTCTTTTTTTGAAACAAAGTGAAGGTGTTATCGCTTTATTTATCATCATCATTTATCATATTTAACATACTGTGATATAGTGCAGGGAATTACTTTTCCAACTTATCAGAACAAATTATTCCTGCTGCACAAACGTTTTATTAGATTAGAAACTTTTTCCAATGCGGTGACTCCAAATGCACCACTAAACACATATTATACAAACCTTGTGAGATAAGTGAGATATAAGAATACAGATTTAGTTATTATTCTGTTAATAGTTTAGGATCCCGTGTCAGTTTTCTAGTCTAATGAAAATGTATTTAATGGATTCCTCTGTGTGAAAATTTGAAAAACATTTGATTTGGAAACTCTTAACCTATTATTTAATCTATAAATACATTAATTTCTTCTGTGTTTTTTTCTTCTTTTTTTCGACTCTTAAATTCAATTTACATTTTTGAACATTTTTAAATTAATTTAAATTATTTATATTTAATTATTTTACCCTTGCAAATTTCCATCACACCAGTGGTGAGGTGTGACCTTATAGGATGCTCTACTTTATGCATTTTGGCTGTTTTTGCTTTGTATTATTTAGTGTATTTAACGTATTTCTCAGGAACTGACAGTAGATAATTACCTCACTTTAAGGATCCATAAATGTACCTGAGTTAGGGAATATGTTGGATAGTACTAAAGACATTCTTTAATCTTGCAACATCTGCTGTTGCTCCTAACATTATCTGTCTGAGCAGATAGAGACCTTTAAACTAGTTACTGCACTGTTGCCAGGACTATTCCAAACCTAAAAGAACAATATCTGCATTTTGAAAAAACCTGACATTTATCAATCTCCAGATTACTGACGTATTCTATCCTACAGGCACCCAATCCGACAGAAAAATTTCTTGGGAGTAAAATATTGCTGCCTGGAGCCATTTACTTTCAGTGTGCTGCTTCAACCAGTCAGGCACCAGCAGGAAAACCAGAACATGCTACACACACGCTCTGTCAGGTGGAGAGAAGGACGCCCTTTGGGACAGGGACAGAGAATGTAGGCAGTGCCTTTTATTCATTATCTGGGTCTGCAATATATGATTTATGAGTAAAAACTGAAATATATACACACACAAAGAAGGACACTGAACCACATCTCACATGTGCTTCATGTCCCTGTCATGTATCATCTCATAGTTGACACTGAAACATGTCCTTAAAGCACTTATAAGACGTTAAATGTATATATTAATCAGCATTGTTTTGCTAAGTAAATATTCGTCAACAAAATGTGACACTATGTTATGATCGAAGTTTCTTTGTCACAGTCGTTGATCATTAGTCGCGCATCGTTGCCCGTCTTCAGATGTGCATGCCATCGTGAAGCAGGCTGCTCACAGAGCAGAACCAGGTTTCAGCGTCAGGGTGGCGCTCTGATTAAATTCCCAGCCTGCACTTGTTCCCATGTGTCTTCTCCTTTTGGCAAATAAATTGGAGCGAGCTGACCTTTCATCAGATATGCACAGCAAACTTGAGTGTTTAAGCTTCAAGAACCAGACATGTTAACTTCAATTAATCAAGTGAATACCATTACAGCAGGTGACACATACGAGATGGTTCAGTGCGCCACATATTTTACTCATCATCACTCCGAGGCATTACATTCTGACTTTTTCCCAGTGGGTGGCTTTGATCGCTGGGCTCCGTCTCTCCGTCACTCACTGTCTGCAGCACTCATGTCTGCTCCTCTGCTAGGTTGGCATTATAAGGTAGCTGTAATAAGGTTTTTCAAATGGTTGAATAAATAAATGACTGACTACGATTTTCATCATTATATCATTCATACACCTAAGCCCAGCCAATATTTCATTTTAAAACCCCTAAAAAGTCATATAAGCTATAGATCCAGAATGATGGATTTATAGTTTCAGACAATACTACAAGAAAAAACCAAGACACCAAGCTCAATAGGTTTCAGAATCAGATTTTCAAACTGTCATGAATCTACATCACAGACTAAACAATTTATAGTACAATAATAAACATCAATCTCCAAACTAAAAAATAGGATAGACCGTTTGTCAATACACCCCATAACAACTCATCTGAGCGTTTTTTCAAAATGACCATAAGAGCACAAAGCGGAGCGTTCTAAAAATAGCACACACGTCATTATAGGTACACGTT
>CAFUXE010000463.1:798206-817671 GCA_903364295.1 Serranus cabrilla
AAAACTTAAATATGAGTCGTATTTTGCCTGTACAAATGCCCTGTATTGTCGTTTTTGAGGGGGGACCAGTCTAAATTTGAGTAAATGGTTAAATCAAGTCAGTTTTTTGCCCAATATCACAAATCACTAATATCCCTCAGAGGACTTTACAATCTGTACAGCATATGGTACTGTCTGTCAAAACAATTCAAAAAGATCCAAAAATGTGGAGATCCATTTAAAAGAATAAAAGCACTGATTCAAAGAAAGTCTAAACAAATTAGTCTTGAGCAGCTTTTCTCCAGATTTTATGTCTGGAGCCTGGAGCGAGGAGCATCCAATAAACCCTGATCAGAGGACTCTGATGGGGAAGAAAACATGCTATAGTATATGAAATAGTCAATCTTGGGGAGTTAGCTTACTGAAAACTGAACAGCTATTCCAATTCCTGCTCATCAGTACACCAGATATTTCAGGGTTTGATTGAGCCGTATTATGAAAAACTTCTTAAATCATTTGTACAGCACAACAGAAAATTGGACTCACTTGACTTCCCCGAAAGCCACAGCTCACACAATCTGTTTTCCTCCCAATACTTTAGTTTAGAATTTGCCAGCTTCGATGGCCAGGAGGAAGAATACCACCTCTTTACTGTGCAAATGAAGCTCTTCTAAATAAGTGAGATGCAACGTGTAATTCAGGGCCAAACGTCTGTTTAATACACAGAAATCTCATTAAATTTTGCTTTTAACACTTTTCATTAAACTTGTAAAAGGCTTAACAGCAAGATACATAATGATCTAATGCATATGTACTAAACATTTCTGTTATTTATGGAGAAGTCAGCTGTCAGCGGCATTTAATGATCAAAAAATCATTAAAATCATTTATCAAGGACAAAATGCAAAACATCCTCTTTCTTTTCCTCTTATTAAATATAAGGATTTCTAGTTTTATATGATTGTAAGCTGAAGGTCTTTGAATTTAAGGACAGTTCAACTGTCAATTAGGTCTCTGGTGTGAAATCCTGATGTGAATTCTTACTATTTTTTGACATGTAAAGACTTTAAGACATCATTCTCTGCATATTATTTAACAGGGTTTCTATTTTATATTTTAAAATATTGTTATAGTATCTTTGTTTATGATGAAACTGTCAACATTTAGGTTAATTTTGTTAATTTTAGTGTCAATTGAACTATAGTGACAAAATCAAAACAGCTACTGTAACTACTTAGTCATTACTTCAAGCTAACTATTTAACTTGCATATTCATTACTTTAAATGATATATTTTTATGTATGTATCCATAACTTTTAGTTATCTAACTATTTGAACTATATTTCCATTGGTTTATAACATTATATTAAATTTACAGCTAACTTTATATATGGCTGTATAGTCCATTTCCCTGATCAAATGGTTATTAAAATGTTTTTGAAATGAGTTGAGCTGCACCACATTTCCATGTGGCCCTCATTAACTACAGGCTGTTATAGACTAAACAAATAATCCATTTGTAGAACAAATAATGGACAGTTCAGTTGATAATATAAACAATACAATTAAGGAAATCCGACCTTAACTACAAATATTAATTGGACTGCTTTAACAGCAGTTTATCAGTGTTTTGCTCAAGGAAACGTTGACACACAGGCAGGACGAGCCTTGAATCGAACTACAATTAATAGACAATCTGTTGTACCTCCGATTATAGCATCATTTATGCAAAAAATAATTAAGATAATCAGTGGAAATTGATAAAGTAGACAGAAAGAGTCAATAAATGTTATATAAATGTTAATATGCAGACTGGAAAAAGGCAGGAATTATTTCAAAAAGGGCAAATAAGAAGGTCAGGATTAAGCAGAAGCTAATTCAAACAGTACGCCTGCCTGGAAAACCTATTTAAGAGGGCTTTTTTTTTTTAAAATTACAGCCCAATTCTTAACTAAGTTTCATATTCAAAGACAAATTAAAATCAAAAGTAAAACTAAGGGAGCTCTAATACAAAACCACCAAATTATGGGTGAAATGATCCTGACTTTCTCGACTTCAGAACGGGTGTTAAGAGTCATGGTGATGAAACTGAGATGAAATAACGGCTCGGATAAGTTTCTCAAGTTTGGAAGGAACTGTATTTTATCAGTTCTTTGACTAGGGGAAGCAGGAGACGGAGCAGCTTTTACATCTCGATCTTAGAAAAAAAGATCTGAGTCGCAAAAGAAAACACGCTGGATTCTGATGCATAGAGCCAACAGGAATCTCCAGAAAGGCTGCACATCTTATTTTTTCTGTTGAATCAGATTAATAGAGCCGAGTGGGAGGAATTCAGCAATCCTGAATTCATTATCATTAACTTGCAGAAAGTTTGGAAAGACGGCACTTTTTATCTGCAAGCTGATCATTAAGGTGAATCTGCGGGTGTAATTTGACAGAGGCTTCAAACCTCATAATTTCATTACAGACTGGATATGGACATCTTTTTTATGGCAAAACATTTTTAAATGTGTTATCAATGATTTTAAAGGCTGGAACTAGTGGGTGTTCGCTGGGGGAAATAGATATCCTGTTTGCAAATGCTGTGACCGTGTTGGATCATCCAACATTATTACCATGCAGAGATAAGTGAGCTTGAGAGTGCAAATTTAAATACAGTGGAAATCAGCGAGGCCGAAAAAAAAAGAAGACATAGTCAGGGGTTGGAGGCAATTTACTTTCATTCAGTTGTAGTTTCACAGATTGATCCCACCGTTTCAACAGTTATTGGACATTTTGTATTGGCTTTCATATGTATCGACAGAACACCTCTTCTGAATAATTAAATCACACTCAGAACTTTCCTGAATATTGATGAAAAGCACTTGTGCTGATAGAGTTATTTCATTGAGAAAGATCAATCCGTGGGAAACACCAGGCATGAAACACGGTCAAGATGATGCTCCACTTTCAGCGGCAGAAAAATGATCCATCAGCAAGTTGTGCTCTGAGCCGTTTGAAGGGCAGTAACTGTGACATAAACCTTTTTTGGAGCCTTTCAAGCAGGATGACCTGGTCCGTGGTGTCAACTGCCTCGCTGAGATCAAAAAGGGTTCAAACAGAGCAATCACAAGCACAAACAGCAACAAGGGGAGCTCAAGGAAAACCGTCTCTGTGCCGCGGAACGTCTTAAAACTCAATTTTAACTTCTCAGCACATTATTATTCATAGACGGCAGCAGCTTGAGGAAACTGCTTTTTCCAAAACCTTGGAGAAATATACAGCTTGTATTAAAAATATATAACTGATATAAATGTTGCATTGCAATCAATGGCACTCTGCACCTCTTGAAGTTTTGAAGAAGATTTAGTCCACGTTATTAAATACTGACTGCAGCACAGCAAAATGGAGGAAAACTCCAAAGTGACATTCATTTAAGAAAGACACATTTTCTCATTGCACTCTAAAATCTCTGAAGGCCTGACGGAAAGCGATTGACATTTTACTCTAAGCTCTGGATATTATTCATAGAAATGCTGAACATATTTGAAGAGGCCTATTTTAACATTTCATAGAGTCCCAGCATCTCACCAGAGGTGACTTGTTCCACCCCACGCGACTCCGTATCCATTATAGATGGCCGACTCAGGCAAGCCAGCAGTATACATATGTTTACAACTGTCAAATGCACCAAGTGGAGTTCTGAAAAAACAGCTATCCATCTGAGCGGGATGCATCCCGAAGACCTTGTTGTAACATTATCTCCTAACTATATCAATAATACATTCAGAGATAAATGGACCCGAGTGCATGGAATCAAAAACATGGCAGCCAGTGCAGCTTAAAGGATATCCAGTATGGAAGGTCACTTTGAACTGAGCCATTTACAAATACACACGCTTCTCTAACTTACTGTTTTTTACATTAAATGCTAATTTTAGATTTGTACTAGAATGATTTTATGTTAAAAAAACACACTATTTTTCTCATAAATTTGGGTTGAGTACCTTTTTTTGTACTCTACTCTCTCAAAAACTTAATTTTAGTTGTAAATAAGTCAAAATGTCTCAATTTCAGCATTGCCCTCCACACCTCCGCCTCCTCTCCCAAATTCTTCAACCTCAACCTGCATCTCAGTCCATCAGTGTGTCTCAGATGATCTAATTACACCACTTTTGGCTCATCATTAATTCGTATATTACATAATACTGCAGTGAGTGTTGTCTGTGTGGAGTTTTGAAGTATCACCAGACTTTAGGCCCTGAAAAATAATTCTCTCAAACAGATGCACTCTCAGGGAACCGAAATTAAGCACCAACTGATAGATTCAACATGAATTGGTACCCAGTGGTACTGATGTAATTTTGTTGGTACCCTTAAAAGTACAGAGTCCGCTACCCAACACGAGTCTGAATATTTCTGTATTCAAAGTGCTATCCGAAATGCTCAGCTTAACCCCCCCTCTGGAAAACAAGCCCTGCTCTGTTTGGTTTGCCTGAAAACATGGTGCCCCTTTACAAAACATTTCTCAGGCCGTGGGTTGAGATATACCAGAAACCCAAGCCTGAACAGGTGGACTCAGTTGCCCTAAAAGTTAGTAATCAGTTAATGGTCAGTCAGTAAATACATTTGTTTTAGCATCCCAGCGGTACTATGAGGTCAGACACGATGTGGTTGTTTTTTATTTAAGTAAAGTACAGAAAATACATTATCTGCTCAAAAGGTCGAATGAAAGACGCTTCAGTCTAAAATGTCATTTTTCTCAGGGAAAAATACTGTTGATGTGTAGCTGAAACAGAATTTAAGATTAGCGTGAAGTACATGAAAGTTGTCCCCCAGTTAAACTCTGTTTGGGTGTGAAAGCTCGCTTTGATTGTGTAGTTCAAGACCACACAGGGCAGTGAGGTGTTATGGGTGTTTCGCTTTTAAGTACATAGCTTCAAATGTGATTAATAGTTGATGTCTTTAGGCTTGTGGTTTTTGTATTAAGAGGCCGTTTTTTTTTCTTTACACTTTCAACACATTCAGCGAGACTTTGTAGAAACTTCCAAGAAGTTTTTACTTTCATTGAACAACTTTGAATATGTGCTCATATGTTTGTGAGGGTCCAAGGAGGCACAGGAGACACAAATTAAGGGTTCATATACCTAAATTAATATGAAAAACGAACCAATTAGTACTATGAATGTACTTTAAGAGACATAAGACGAAGCGTTTATATCTGTCTGGCACAAAAAGCGGCACTGGGGAACATACATTTCTTAAACTGAAGTGTAGATAACATTAACATTAGCTGGAAATAGTGTTTCAGCTTAATCCACAATATTTGCTCTGTATCATTTAACAAGAGTCTACAGCCGTGCTAGCGGCTCTGTGAGGCTGTACTTAACACAGTGGTGCTTTGAGCCAAAACCCAACGGCGGCCTGAGGAAGAGGCTCTGAAGCTCCCCTGAAAAAGGCTGAGCTCGCCCTAAGCGCTCAACTTTGATTTGTAGCGCGCCACACCCGCCACTCAGTGAGAGGTGTTAGCATTAGTTTGGCTTCCATTTAAAAATGGCTTGTAGCTGGTTGCCTTTTCACTCATAGTGTGAATGCAGATTAAGGCTTAATATGCTCACAATCACATGCCAACATACTGATGAGCAGCTATAGGGCGCCACAAGAATTTAGGAGTTCTTAAACCAGGAAGTAACTTAGCATGTTAGCGCCCTGGGATCCTACCTCTCAAACTCAATGAGGATTTTAGATGCGTTTTTGGTTAGATGTCTGAAATAAGGTCAGTGGTTAACATAAGTTTAAGAGATGTTTGTGTTTTGTTGTACAATTTCTCAGTAGACCTAATGGAGATGCTAACTAACAGTTGGCCTTCATATACAGCTTATTTCGTTTCCTCTCTATACTATTCTGATCATTGTATTTTAGCATGCTAACATTTGCTAATTAGCACCAAACTCAAAAAGTACAGCTGGTATTCAGCACTAAGCCGGATGTTGGTGCTCGAGAGAACCTCAGAGGATTCAGAGTTATCGCAATTCAACTGAAAGGGAACGTAATAATCTTTCATGGTAATCCATCAAATAGTTGTTGAGGTGGACACACATGAAGTTAACGCTTGTTCTGAGTAAATGCTTTAGCCTTTAATATACAGATAAGTCAGTGCATGGCTTTGTCTTTGCTGGGGTAATGTCATGTCAGGACACAGGGAGAAGACAGAGATGATGAATGTAGTCAATATCATTTATGCAACAATGTGTCACTTCAACTTCTGGAGGCTTAACAACAAAAAAATAGGTGAAATAAAAAGGTTTTCAGAACTCAACCTCTGCACCGTGTGATTGAGCTCTCACAGCGTTCTTATAGTGCTACTTAGTGGATTTAATTTGTGTTATATGAAAGCCAATAAGACAAATCAAAGAAATGATTTTTTGGGATTCAGCAGGAGTGAAAAGAGAGCAAGCTGAGGAAATCAGATAAGCTCCCTGAATTTTCTCCTTTGACATATTGGAAATGATCTTATCAAACCTCTCCTCTCCTGTTTGGTCTCTTCATCCTGACTCTTGTCTTGACAGACAAATCCGGTTACTGTCGGCCATAAATTCAAGAACGAAAAAACACAAATTACAGAAGCCTGAGTATTTACCAGCCTGGAGAGAATTGGGATGTTTTCATGAGGGGAGGGAAAATGAAGAGCACTTGTTTTTTAACCTGTTTTGTTGGTGACTGCTGCACCACCACCTCCACAACCTGTCAAAGTGACAGCTCTGGCAGCGCTTCGGCACAACTCTGACATTATTTGCAGATGGTAAATAAGGAAAAATATCTGGCTAGCCAGCGTGATTCATAGTTAGTCCCAGCTCTTGTTTACAGACAAGTTGTCACATTCATTTAGCAAATTACGCTCATGCTTGGGGCCCTGTAAAATGGGTTTGCCTTCCCACTTTATTAGGGGGAGAGGGGATTGTAAAAATAATAAAACCTTTTTTTTCTCTCTATCCTCAGCATTGAAATCTGTTCACCCTCAGAATCATTGATCTCTGCAGGGGGATTACACAGCAAAGGTGCCAATAGTTTATTTTTCAGTATTCAGTTAATTGTAAAAAAAAATTCAACCAGCTAAAGGCAGCTCCATTACTCTCTCATAGCCCTGCTTAGAGGCTTGTATGTAACAGGATATGCTAATACTTGTCGTACTAAGCCCTTGTAATCTTCATGCTTGAATTTGTGAACAGAGGACTATGTCTTTCCCACAAACTGTAAATACTGATGGCATAATATAGCCGTGTGGAAGAAGTCACTTGATTTCCTTCGTGGTTTAAATGATCCCAAAGAGTTTAATGCAGCAAACTGTGGTGCTGCAGCACATAAAAGTGCACAAAACATGACTGAATGATTACAGTTACGGATTAATGTAACATCCACGTGTGTAGCTCCTCCTGCGTACGACATTTTCATGGAGACCACATGCTTATGTAGCAATTGGTGAACCGTGAAATCACTTGGTTTTCATGAAGCTGATTTGCATTCTCAGGTTAAAGCTCAATGGGGCAGGGGAGGTAGTTGTAAAACGTTCATTTAGTATATCAGACCTGTCTTTCCTTATTATGGCTGCAGAGAATGATCAAAGTGTCATTATTACTGAAATGACATTGCATGCTAATGTCATGAGACGTGCCGACAGCCGCAACACCTCGCACCTTGTTGTTAATACAATCATCAGGTGATCTATATTTGTACCCTTCATCATGATGAGCTGTTTGCAACACTTTGCAGTAGTTAATGAAGTTAGCTATAAATATTCACCCGAGCAAGTCCAGAACATTGCACGGTAAAAATAATCTTCAGATAAATGATTGTTTTAAGCTTTAATGATGCAGTAAGAGCCCTATACATTCATGTGTGCTCACAGACACATGTGCATTCTGCTCCCGTTCAGCTTCCTCACTCCTTGTAATATATTGTCAAGTTGTTAAAACCACCTGAAAATGTCCATAAACTGCACCACGCTCTTACCACCTGGCACCGAAATCTGCGCTTAAGATTTGCAGACCTGTCTGTGGAAGGATTATGCAGGTAACCACACTGCAAAGCCGTCCTTTGAGAATTATAGGAGTGTGTAATCTAATCCCAGTGAGAATTTTCTTCTTAAGAGAAATATAGTTTAATTATTTTATTAAAAACACTTAGACGCTGGCTTTATTTCAATGTAGGAAGGCGAGGATGTGAAGTATCCCCTGGTATGGCGTATTATAAAGTAAACCAAATATTTGCAACTGGAATTCCATCTACTAACCTTTTCAGATTTCTCAGGAGCTGTATAGATCAGACCGACATGTCATTCACGACCGCACAGGCACATCGATTGCAGAAGGAATCAGATTTTGGTTTAAATCTTTAATCACAGAAAGAGATTTTAAATGTTTTGAACTCCTTAATTGTTGGTGCAGCAACTTTTCAGCATAGTTGTATTTATTTAAACTGGTTTAGTTTGGGGACATGTTTCATGACATGTTTCCTTTGCTGTTGCTGTCTGTGTACAGGGGTTGTTTCTCTCTTAAAGAGTGGTGGTGATGAGGGCCTACTCTGGAGGATGTTTTAAGGGTCATTTGTATTGCATTGTTTGCTCAGTAGTCATGGAAATACATCTGTTGTGGAAGCTATAGGGCTTAAAAGAGTACTCCACCGCTCAGCAAAGCCCTCCTTTACATTGGTTGGACTCATGAAAGTGATTTTTTTCAGCAGAACCAGCGACGTTGTCATTTCTATTAAACACGTTTTTCTTTCTTGTCAAACCCGCTGTATACATTTCCCACGATGCAACTCAACCACCAACAGTTGTCAGGTGTCATTTGTGAAAATACTATTTACAAGATCAAGAATTAACTTTATGTTTTATTATTGGATTTGTCTCCCGAAGAGGCAAAAAGTCTGCACTTTTTACTCTTGGCGATGCCTTTTATTTTGTAGTATGAAAATGTCAACACTCTCCAAAGCTTTACTTTATTATTTATATTGGCTTCAGTCTTAGATTAAATGATTCATCACTTGCCAGTTCTTTTGGATTCCAACCATAACAGGATGTTTGATGTTTAGTAAGCTATGACCCACTACAGGGTTTTACAAGATTTTGGCTGATCATGTTTCTAAAACATGTCCAGTCCTTACTCAGAGAATTCCAAAGTAACCGGAGCCAAAAAAGATCTCAAAAACAGTTCACGGAGCAGCGTGTGCAAAACAACAACAACAACACAATTAAGAGAAGGCGTCACTCTATGTGACCTAAATTTCACTGTATTGTATGTCATGTGGCTGGAGCTTTCACTTATTTTTATTTATTATATTTTTATTGTATTAACCAATTAAATTTTGTATTTACTAATTTGATAATTGATTGATTTTTCAAGTAAGTTTTGCCCATATTAGTGGCATGGCTTCAGCAATGGCAATGTCGATCTCACAGCACACCACTTTGGTCCAGACTGAAATATCTCAACAACTATTCCTTAGTTTGGCATGAGATTCTGGTGATTTCTTGATCCACTGACTTCCTTTTTTCTACGTTTTCAAGTATTCACATGTCTTGGCAATTATTGGATGGATTGCCAGATAATTTTCACTACATATTCATGGTCCCGGCCCTCAAAATGAATGGTAATAAGGTTGGTGATCCCCTGGCCTTAAGTTTAGCGCCACCCTCGGGTGAAAATTGCATTCATTTTGTGCATTAGTCAATGTCTAAATACCTGCACGACTAACATCCCCATCAGCTGCAGCTGGATGTGACATTTAGTGCTAATTAGCAAGTGTTTCCATGCTTACACACAAAACTTAGATGCTGAACATGATGAACACGTAACCTGCTCATCATCAAACTTACGGCATTGTCATTGTGAGCATGTTAGCATGTTGACATTAGCATTCAGCTCAGAGAACGGCTGTGCCAAATCACAGTCTCACAGAGCCTCCAGCACGGCTGCAGACTCTTAATTCATTCAAAGATGCAAATATTTCAAGTTTAGCTTCTCAAATGTAATGATGTGCTGCTTCTTCTTTTTAACACTTTATTTTAACTTGTTCTAAACAGATATAAGGACTTTATTTAAGGCGTTTGGCAGCAACTGTAACTCCTCCTGTGAAGCATCTGTTACTAGTTAATGAATGATTGACAACACACTAATAATAATTTCAGTAATGTACTTTATTGCCCCTTGGGGAAATTCATTTTTTCTCTCTGTTGTTATTTTTGTTGATTTAGACACAAACCTGCACAAGCATCAAATGTGGACTGATTGTCAGAATGATGGATTGGGCGATAATGGAGCAATTCGGGGCTTGTTGCCTTGCTCAAGGGCACATCGGCAGTGCCAAGAGGGTGAACTGGCTACTCTCCAGTTATATAAAATGACATATTTCATATGAATATGTAGCTAAATATTTATTTATCTGTACTCCTGACAATTGAGAAAGCTCCTTTCAGCGGTGAATGACGCATGATGTGACTTGAAAGCATCGAAAGTGAAGAATTTTGTGAAAAAACCAACCAAGGTCAAGAATGAATGTGTGTTTGAACCCACATATAGACAACTGAAGGCCGCCTGTCAAAAAAACGTGTTTTATAACAGTGTGAGCAACTGTTGCACCATGTTATCAGTCATATATTGATACAAAAGCATCTCCCTATATCTGCTTACAATTACTTATTTGTAATTTATTAAGTTCATATGAATGCAGATTTCATATTACAAAAAAATAAAATGTAATATACACTATTTATTTGTAGTCCACAATTCATCATTTTAGATATAGAAGCAGATACAGATTAACATAGTACTTGACCACAGTGCCTCATATATCCACTATCATTATCAAACTCAGAGCACACAGTTATGCAGTGGTGGAAAAAAGTATTCAGATCTCTTACTTAAGTCAAAGTACTAATACCAAACTGAAATAAATACACAAGTAAAAGTCCTGCATTCAATACCTTATTTCAGGAAAAGTACAACAGTAACAGCATCAAAATGTATTTAAAGTATCAAAGTACTTATTATGCAGAATAGCTACACTCAGATATTCAACATATATTGCTGTTTTATTATTATTATTGATGCATTTATGTAAGAAATATTTTACTGTTGGGTAGGTTAACTTTAAATATGTAATAAGTAACTAATAGTAAGTAGTAACTAAAACTGTCAATGGAGTAAAAGAGTACAATGTTTGTCTCTAACATGTAGAGAAGCAGAGGTTACATAAATGGAAATACTCAAGTAAAGTACCTCAAAATAAAAGTACAGTGTTTCAGTAAATGTACTTAGCTACATTCCACCACTGCAGTTATGTAAAATGACTTCATATTTTCATAAGAAAGGAAAGGTATGACAAAATAAGCATAATTAAAGCAAAATAAAGAAGAGGAATATTTAGTCTCAGCCTTATAGTTGTATTCTTCCTGATCTGGATTTGAAAGTAACCTGAGTGAAATCCGATTGCTTGTTCAGACTTGTAACTCGACCCACGTTGGCGTGATTGAATGAAGTCTCACTGAAAAGCTGCATCTTCAGCTCATGCAGCACATGTGATCCACCAGCTCCGTCTGATGGAGTCTAACCATGATACAACCCGCCTTCATCATCCCTGAGAATGGGTTGTTGTGATCCCAACTGGCTCTTTTAGTTTCAGGCCTTCTGTTGGTAACCTTGCCCTCCAGCAGCGCCAAATTCATGAGTATTGATTGGCCGGTACACACTCACACACAAACATACACACACACCATTCATCTCTTCTTGACCTCTAATGCCAAAGGTTTGTGGAAGCTAATAAAAAGCAAATTATTCAATCAAACTGCTCCTACAAGCAATTTTCTTTGAAACTGTTTTTGTCTCATTTCAAATAGAGACCTCAGCTCGGTTCGAGTCAGGCCAGTGCGAGGGGAGCGTTCATTAGAGTCTGGAGAAGTTTTAGATTAGCTGAAGCGGCTCAGACAAGAACAGCTGCTCGTCCTTAATAATCACCTCACTTTTGTAGGGTTTGTCCCCAGTTGACTCGGAGAATTTTGCGCCCAGTGATTAAACTGGATGCATTGGATGTATTTAAACACATTAGGGCTACACTTAGTGACATATTTTCAATATGTTCACAGTTTCGGGGCATTGCTGTTCATGCACCCCTATTAGGTAGATGTAATTAGGCTTTGAATGTGGCAACACAGCTGCTGGAAACCAGTGAATACGTGCAGCCCAATGATTGATACCTCACCATGTAGCGTATGTGATCCTGTGTGAAAAGCAAGTCATTAATCACAGTGCTGACAAGAGGAGTAAATGACTGTAAAGCCAGAGGGAAAGAGGAATGGTCTGACGGCGTTCAGTTTCCTGGATCTGCTGAGGAAGAGTTTGACCTCACAGTTCTGACAGCTATCAGGCTACTCTACACCTCCGAACAGCATCGCTGTTTCCTGAGCGAGTGGCTCCGTCAGTCCTCTGCTGAGTCACGGTGACATTGAGAATGTCCTTTATTAAGCGTGTTACAGCTGCGGATGCCTTATTGCTCGTCTTCATCCAAGACTCTGTGATTGCTGCAGTTAGGCGGAGGATGTGCTTGCTGAAAAAAATGTATTCTTACCAAAACCTTTACTCAACTGCAGGCAATTTGAAAATAATTAAAATCTGTAATAAATAAACAAAAACCTGCTCACGTGTGGCTCTGGTGGAATTAATTTCCCACACTGCTGCCGTCTGTTAAATGATGTGTGTCTTTGCCGGTGAGCTCAGACTTTGCCATCACTTCTGTGGATATCTGGGGAACGGAGCACAAAGAAAGGGCGACTATCTCCAGTATGAATGCATTCACTCAAATCTATAATTGATTGAAGCTCCAAGGCTTGTTTTTGTCTCCCCTGATGGTCAGCAGGATCTGATGTAATGAGATGCCTCAAGGTTTTTTGCAGAGGTTTCTTTTGCTGAGCTGATTGCAAAGAGGGGGAGTAATACCCCCCTCTCCTCTCTTTAAGCCAGTGGAAAGATAATTCTGACATTGTCTTCTAAATTTGTAATTTGTAATCTTGTGTTTTTCAACAAAAAGGATGAAACGGCAATTCTATTTTATTCCAATCTTTAAATAAATCAATGAAGCTCTGATACGCTTTTCCTGATACTAGCTGGAGGCAGAGTTTTCCAAGGAAATCTCCAAACAAATCATGATATAGAAGAAAGCTTGCTTCAGATATTTCACTTTCACATTGTGGTAAATTAATATCCTCCTGCCTCTGCTGTTCTCTCAGCAAGCTAATTGATATAAGAACAGACTTTCAATGCAGGTTCATATGTGACTGTTGACAATTTAAGTCTGTTTTTAAGCCCAAGGCGTTTGTAACGCTCATCTTTCAAGACAACATGTTGCTCACAAAGGGGAATTTTCAAGGTTACGGCTGTTTTCTTATGAAAGAGACTGAGAAATGGTGTTCATTATTCCTGCAACCTGACTGTCCTTTTGTTGTTTTTTTAATGCCACACACATCAAGTCATCCCTATGCGGATCGACAGACACAATATAACCGCAGTGAGGTAAAAGGGAAGTCTCAGCCACCCCTGTTGTCATACCAGAGTATTTTAAGTAACAAAGCTGGCAGCACAGGAGGATGACTGTCTCCTTAACAACTGTCTTTGTCTCTCCCAGATAGGAAAGAATCACCCGGATGGATAATGACTTGACGGAGTATGTCCTATGGCCAAAGTTGCCTGGCACAGAGGATTCTTTTCTCTGTCTTTTCACTTCATATAACGGCCTGAAGAGAAATAGCGAGGGAAATAGAGAGGTGAAATCTCGTAGCTGTGAGAGGGAAATGGAGCAGGGAGGAGGAGTGTTTGATACAGTGAAGAGGAGCCATGTTGGAGGTCTCAGCAAGTACGCAAACACGGATGCTTTTAACTTCACAAGATCGATTTCACGTGTCGTCGCGTTCTGCAGCCGGTTGTAACACCTACAAATAAGCTCTTTGTTTAGTTAGATCCACAACAAACGATGTGTGTGTCGGCAATCCGAGCGTGAGTGTAAATAAGGCATCATAAATGTCCAAGACATGTAATCTGTCATTAACAGTGTGTTGCAGATTGGTTTAATTAGCTCATTATCTCACCTTTCAAAACAGTGGCTGCTATTTTACGGAGGACTTTACGCCTTTATGCTCATGCTGTAACTATTTCAGCTGTTGCAACCCTTAAAATGTTAGTAGCATGTAGATTCCAAATTACTCAGAAATTATATTAAATCAAAGTGACATTTGAACTTGTGCATAGCTGGTGCAAGTATTCACTTCTGCACAAAGAAACCACAAAGCTGCATTAATGATGTCATCACCTTTTCATTCAGACACACATCGTCTTTGATTTATTTTTGTCTGTCTGTGCAGTAAGTACTACAGTACAGGTTCCTTCACAGACCCCACGCTTGTTTTCAACTGTGGTTATAGAAACACTATGATTATTTCTAATGACAGTAAATGTGGTCAGCAGAGCAAACGAGTGCTTTGTCTTTTTCTTTGTCTCACTGATTCGACTTTGCAACACATTTATAAAAGTGTTTTATATATCAAGAACATGTTTGTCTGTTGGTGAAATACAAGTTCAAATATTTTATCTTATTTTATATGGGAATATAAACATACAAGTTTAGATTTTTGTTCTACAAGCTCCCACATCCTGCAGCTTATTTCCCTTCATGTTGTCCTGAGCGAACACCAGCCTCATCACACTGAGCGAGGTGAAGATTTGATGCTTGGAAACAAAGATGGAACCGAAAAATCAGTTGTTAGACCGCTGTGAACGGATGAAGGGCTTCATGCTCAATACACATTTACAACGCACCTCCCAGTGGTCGCTCGGTGTCACATTGCAGTCACACCTCTCACTGTCACAGCGGCTGTTGGAGTGGGCCGCAGACTCGCCGTACACACGAGCAGAAGCAGTTAATATGCATGGCATGATAGACTGTGAAATGATAGACCGTGAAATTTCTGACACCTACACTCTTACTTTATTTCTCTCCTTCATTTCTTAAACTCTGACATGACAGTGCTGACTCCAGCCTGAGATGAATTGAATAGGATTGGAGTGACGTATCAAAAAGCAAAAGCTTGCGTCATAAATACTTCATTGGTGGATGAATAGCTGAAGGTGACAAGCCTTAAGTCCCTTTCTGAATACAAATTGATGTACAGTGGAGCCGGAAGAAGAACCTGAGTGGAGAATTCTGTTTTTTAATGCATGAAGGCTCTCGGCAGACAAATGCGAGCGATATGGTAATCTCTCTTGGGTTGCGTGCTGCTGTACTGCAGGCAGAGCTGTGACTTGTCATGTAGCTTGTTTTGAATTTTAGGGACAAGTGAGAAGCTGAAGGCCTGTGACCTTGGCGGTCTTCTCCCTTCCCCTTGAGAAAATGAAAAGAAAGTAGTTGAAATAGCCTCTTAAGTGAGTTACAGAACCTCCTTCTCATCCATCTTCATCCCACATGTGCATGGCAATGACCTGATGTTTAAGCATGCAGTAATTATTTGGACCCATTAATCACCTTATTTCCCCAGTCACAAAATCTCATCACGAGCCGAAGATCCGCCCGGTCTTTGTTTTGCGCAGATAAATTCCAGTGCTGTGTCAAAATATGATGAATTTTTCATTATGCTCCCCTTTACACTTTGTTCTCCTTTAGCTACAATGATGCAGTGAAATATTAATGACAGGACACACATTCATAGTCATGGTATCTGCAGCTCTGTTTTTCTGATGCCTCTCCTGCTGCTTATGCTTCTTTCCTGTTGTTTCATAATCAGATCAGCTTTCATATCGCACCCAAAGCTGCCAAGTGGAAAAAGGAGCAAGCTCAGTCAATGAGATTATGAATGTATGACTGCTTCTCTTGTGTGTTGAGGAATGTCGCCTCCTTCACTAGAATACCGTCACGAAATAGATGATAAACATCCCAAATTGTGTTAAAACAAGCCCACGTCTGGCGTTGGGTTCTGCAGAGTTGTTAGCTAACCCACCTCAGCTGTCCTAATTCTAACAAAAAGCCTAAACATGTTTCCTGTCCTCTAGGTGGTGTTTTCCTGTGACGCCAGTGGGAGTCGCCTGGCTCGGTTCTGACTCTGTGACCGCCAGCTGATCGGGATGTGGATGTGAAACCTGCTATGGAGACCGGGGCTTGATATCTGGTGAGTTTGTCGTGTTTTCCAAGTCACTGCATATTGACTGTGAGCGGTTGCAGCTCCGCCCTCAGCTGGTGCAGCTCTAACTATCCTGAAAATGTTGTGCTAGCAGTGGTGCATCAGCAGATTGAAGATGCAGTACTATGTGCATCACCAGCGGGAATTTGTTGCAGAAAAGGCGGTGAAACCACAGGTGCAGAGCAGAACTGGGTCAAGTTTGCAAAAGCCTTTTTCTTTTCTGTTTTTTCTTTTTCTTTGTTTTACACAGTCATAAAGGTGGACTGTGTCAAATCAGGCTCACCTTTACTTGCCAGGTACTCTACATTTGGACATACTGTTCATCTAAACAATGACTAAAGCAAACCTAGACATATGGCTATTATGCACAGAAACACATATACTGTATATAAACAACAAATGCCCAACATGTCTGCAGGGCTACAAATAGTGAAAGAGTGTGTGGGAGTGTGCTGGATAAATATTGTATGTGTAGTAAATAGCTTTGTATGCATACAGTAGATTGTTTATGTCAGTATATACAGCCTGTGTAGCTTTACATTTGGCAATAATGTAAAATATGTACATTTTATAGCACTATCTATATATATAACACTATCATATATGTGGTTTGTAAGCACATTAGGTGTTTTATGGGATTGTTTCCTGACAGTTGAACTGTTCAGTTAAAGAGTGATGGCGGACTCTCGCTGCTTATGTTTGGTTTTGTGCAGGGACACAATGAAGTCAAAGCTTCTTCAGCAAAAGAAGAAATCATGCTTTCCATAATAATGGTACTGTATGACAAAGAAGTGCTATTTAAATCTAACCTGACCTTGCTGAATCAATTGAACCCTTCTCTCCTTTACAACATGGATTATCCATTTGAAAAGATTGTTCAATTATTCAATGGATTTCTTTCCGCTCTTTCTGTAAATTCATTCTGTATATAGATCGCAATGATTTGCAAATCCTTTGTGATAGATATTCAGTTAGATGCAGCACAAAGACAAGATGCTCCAACTGATAAACTTCAGTTTTTTGTAAATATATTCTATAATATAAATGCATTCTGTTTTTATTAATGTTTCATGAATGCTGTTTCTTATTTGGAATCAGCAGTTGTATATACATAAGTAACTACATAAACATATAGATATATTGAGGCCTGCCCCAAGTCGATTTGTCAACTGATTCTTAACCAACTTAATTTCTTAAGTCATTGAACCATATTTTTTGTTTTCCCGATGCTGAATTACTTTTTCCATGAAACGTCTGACACATCCACAACTGAAGTTACCAAAGTTATAGAACCGATTAGTCAACAAAGACTTTCTTAAGTTGAGAACAGCCAAACTCAAAACATGCAGAATTAGTCGCACTTTTTCAGCCTTGAGTACTGCCTGCAGACTTTTATTTCTCTCAGACTGCATACAGCCCCCACGGCTTTCACAAACAAGGCAGGGGAACATTTTTCTAGCCTGAAAGACAAAACGAAGGAAAAAATAAGGCCTGAAGGCACCGGCTTCAACGCTCAGTGCTGTTTGTTGCCTCTTGCTCTGAGCCGATCACTGTTCTTACCATCTCCTCTGTTCTTTCATCCAGATTCTGACACCTGGACAGTGAGAGTATATTGTTCACTGGGAGGAAATATAAGGAGGCTACAAACATACTCCTCTGAGATTAATTACTTTCCTACCTCAACATCAACTGAAAGGCAAATCCCACCCATCAAGCAGCTCCTGACTTGACTTACTTGGCCAAGTATTTGAAATTATTTGACCCATGTGTGGCACAAAAAGGTTCTACCTGGAGTCGTAGTGTAATTGACTGCAGCTCTAACTAACCTGAAATGGGCCATAAAACACTCTTGAAAATGCTGCAGCAGTACATAAACACAGTTTCATGTTTCAGTCGTACATTATATAGCATGAAACTATTAATTAAAACCTGGTACACGAGAGTATAGAGTTAATGATCTGTGCTGCGTCTTCAGAGAGCAGTCAGCCGAGAATAATTGTGTGCATCTGAAGTGCAGTAGGTACCTGTATCCCCCTTAACATCTGTCTGCTGTACTCCGAGTTGGTTTGCATCCTGAAAATGTCATCGCACTTCATCTAGGCACTATATCTGATGCGGCCTGCTGCCAGTAGCTGTACAGTACTTTGCTGAGGGCGTAGTTTTAGGGGAAAAGGTCTGGGTGATTCCCTCAGGGCAGTTCAGTGAGGAGGGGGGTGGTAGGTGAGGTTACTTCCCCTACCTCTGACCCGCTGTGGTCACAGCCCCTGTGGTTTCTGTGGTCAGGGGGGAATCTCACAGTGCTGAGAACAAAGAAATATGATGGCTCCCACTTGTCCTCCTCTGGTTCAAAGGGAATGGCAGGGCAATGCTAATTAGCCAGCTTGTGTTACCGAATTGAACATAACTGCTGTTCCCTTCAGTGTTCCCCCTCCCCCTCGTCGTACGAGTAACAAGCAGCGTCTACAACAGTCATGCACCCTGCATAACTCTGCATATTTTGTGCACCGTGAGACATCCTGTACTGTCTCTGTCTAAAAAAAAAAGAGAATTATTCCCATAGTTACATTAATCCCTTTCAAGAGAATTGAATTCACCCTTTCCTGTTAAATAACAGCAATTTGTTTTGTGAAAGTACAGCAGTTCCGGCCCATATGTATTCTTTCGACATCTTCGCCCAGCTGTTCTGTGGAGTGTAGTTTAATCCTGGCTGTCAAGTTTGAGGGCGATAAGAGGCGTAACAACAGGATTCCCCAACAGTTCATCTCTGCTCGGTCTAAATTGTGGTACTACAAGTGAGAAAATGGTGCTCTGTAAGTAGGTAGTGAATTCATGTTTTTAATCAGGGATCGAGGGGAGAGTGAGGAGGAGGTCAAGTTATTATCCTCACATATTCAAAATTCCAGTGGCGGCACTGTGCGTTTACGCCCCCCCCCCTGTCCTGTTCTGTGGTCTGCTTCTCTTGTCAGAGTAATCTGAGTCTTGCAGTTTCCTGGAATACCAACTATTGAAGGCAGTGACTGGGGGTGTCGAGTTGCAGCTCGGTGTATTCTTGAGGTTTACAGCATATGTGGCCACGTTAAGATATCATCTCTGCACCTGATTCCCGTTTCCGCAGCTTTAATCATCCACAGGAATTAGGCTATACGCTCCGTGTCATCCACGTTTCCAAATAAGGGCTTTGTGGATTTGAAATGGTGTAGCTGAAGCAATTTCAAATGAGAGTGGAGGAAAATATGGTGAAATCAAACACACCTGCATGCGTGCGAGCACAAGTCAGATACAATAGATGCG
>CAFUXE010000463.1:817797-829213 GCA_903364295.1 Serranus cabrilla
TTAAACAACCTGATCTTGACACGCAGCTGACTCACAGTCTATTGATTTCTTCATATTCTTTTGTTCTTTTTGTTGTTATGTATGTATACGGGGCGGGAGGACATTGTTTGAACTCCTCCGAGCCACATACGTTTGTCTCAGAAGAGCATCACATGATTAAAAAATAAATATCAGCCATATTCAAGGACAGATGGACGTGAAACCTTGTTGCATAATCCTCATTAGTTACTACGAACACAACCGAATTGGAGAATCCATTTACATTAATAGCTGAGAATAGCACAATCAGTGTTTGTGAGCATAAACAAGCCTCTCTGTCTCCCAGAGCGGCAAAACAGAGAACCTCTCATCTGTGTTGTCATACAAGTGTAAAGCCTGAAGCTCATTCATTCAAAATAAAAGGTGCATTACATATTTGATGCAACTTTTACTGCAGTGCTTGGTTCCAAAGAGGGGAGCTCTTAACCTAAAAAGGTATCCATAATAACTGAAAATATTCCCACTTACAGATCTCCTTTTTAAAGGTATCATTTCATTCACCGCTGCTGATATCAGCAGGACATCAGAAAGATCCAGAGCAGGATGAACTCCTCTGTCTCAGTCCTGCAAGCACACAGAAATAACTGAGGAACAAGAGAAGTTAGTGGTGCAGACGAGGAATTAGAGCTCGACTGATTTTGAGACTGATGCCGATACAAATTTTAGTAGTTATAATCTGTATTTTTTTAATGTGGATTGTGCTCCAATTTTTCAAATATACCCAGAGAGCCAATATGTCAGCACTATTATTAAATCATATTTAACATTGATATACATAATACAAACAATGTAATACATTGTCAGCCAAGTCTTATGATGTCTGAAAATAATGAATCAGTAGGAATAAAATAAATAACTAAATAAACATCATTGCTGTTCAGTTTCAGTCAATTGCAGATTATTTAAAAAAAAAAAAAAAAAAAAGATAAAATTGATAGCAAAGATTAAAGCAGAATTAAGGATGATAAGGATGACGGGTTAAGACATTCACATTGCTGATATCAGGGATTATAAAAATACTGATATTGAGTATTTAAGTGGTTGATAAACAATAAAGTATATTTGTACATGTCATATTACACTCCTAGTGCCCAGAATTGGCTAAAGTAGTTGTTAAATCTGCTGTTTAATCTTCCAAAATGCAAATTTAACTTTTCTTTAATTTTCTACAGTGACTTTATTCTCTTATTGTCTACTGTGTTGAATGACATTATGGAGTTGACATTACTGAGAGCAGCTTTTTGTCTCTTTCTGTGCAGCTTTCCACTGAATTAAAAGTCGTATTATGCTCTGCTGGATGAAATATGTAATGACACCATTTCTAAATCACCCAAGCATCGTTTCTGTATTATATTCTGTAGAAATAAAAAAATATTGGTGTATACTGGACAACATTTAGGCAGGTGATCGGCTAATATCTGCTATTCCAATAGACTGACTGACATGTCCGACAGGCTCTACAATGCCTGCATGCACAGTTTTTCAGCCCAACATTGTTGAAACATAGCAGCTAATATATGTAGCGGGGGCAACAGTTCAGCTGACTGCCGAGTCATCACCGCACCTTTCTCTCTTTGCACCGGGAGAAGAAAAAAGTAACTGACAGCAAAGCGAGAGATACAGATCTAACTCGGGTTCTATGAGCTCCTCCTGACCGCCACAGACGACATGATATATCAGGAGGAATGAAATAGAGCAAAAGTTGCGGATGTTAACTGCGGTTCTATGACTTCTGGATGACCGCCAGACTTCATTGTCATCCAAGTATTTCCTACCATCCGTGGCAGTCAGGAGGAATAAAATGGGATTTATTGTTTGGTACTAAGAATAGTTGAATTTATTCATATCAGCTACTAAGTCTCTGGTGTCATGACATCCCTAAGAAAGACAGCAGCAAAACTTTAGATATATTAATTTTATCCCAAGGCTGCCTATACCCACAGTATATCTCAACAGCTCATGTTAATGATGCTTTGTAGTGTATATGGCATGAATATTGTATGTTCAGACACATATGTACAGTACAGGAAGGAGTGGTGTACTCGCTGGAATTTTCTTGGAATTTTCAACATTCTTATTTATTCATTCGTTATTTCTCGAATTAGAGAATCAAAGCGTTTCTTTGAAGGTGCTAAAATAAATGTTCACTCGACTCGGATGTGATCTTTTTTATGCAAATGTGCAGTAATGTTTGTTTAAAGAGTTATTTTTAGATATCCACTATAGCTCAAAGGAAAGGCCTCTATACCGACTGCTGTGCAGGGACACGTACAGGCATGAGTGCACTGTGCTCCATCGCTGCTCTTTCATCATCCTTCTTTAAGTCTCTTCGCTGTGCGAGTGGCTCATGATTTAAAGTGGCCAGTCTCCGTGTCCATCTGTGCATCGGTCTAAACAAGGCCACGACAGGAGCCCCCTTCCTTTCATATCATTTACCAAATACAGCGTTTGGGAGTAGGTTGCATGATAGTGGCAGACGAGTTGCTGGTTATGAGCCACAGCTCCTCCATTGTCTAGCATGCTGGAGAAAGAGTGGGAGCCCCTAAAGAGGCCTGGCAGAGTCTCTGCCTCCATCTGCCTGCATGCCTCGCCATGGAGCCCAGCTCGCACCACTTGAGATTATACTCACGTCCAAGCTGTTACTGTAATTTGCATTGGCTCATAGGCAGAGGAGAGTGAGGAGGAGGAGGAGCTGCACATGAGGCAGGGATGTTTTAAGTGGTCCTGGCAGCACAATGAGCTTGCCTGGGTGTAGTATTATGTACAAGTGGTATGGACAGAGCTATATTAAAGTGCAGTAATGCCACTGAGCAGGTTGGCCGGCTGTCCAAGATTATTGTCTGTGTTAGTGTGTGAGATAGATTATAGAAATGTAGTGTTTGAAACTATTCCAGTCACATTTAGTTTTGGTGTTATGTGCTTTATAGCCGTGCTAGTCTTTCATTCTCAGCGCCTGTCTCCAGCAGCCGATGAAAACGTATCAGTCAGAATACGTGAATCCTTTTCCATTCCACTAATGAGCAAGTTCATTTCCTCGTAATTGATTTAGATTAATGGTCATGCACCTGGAAGAAAGCCATGCAAATACTGAGAAAAGCAGCACCACGAGAGAAGGTTATGGCCAAAAGATGAGAATAAAGGAGCTACTGAGCTGCCCTCTCTGTTTCAGATCATACATCAAACCTGCGAAGTGATCATGAAAATTGTCTTTCAAATCCGAGGCAGCGGCTTTATTTACAAACCATTTTCTGAACTGAAATGTATCTGCAGTGAATATGGCAGCAGCACTCATTTGGGAGGCGTTGAATAAGTAGAAACTGCTTGATGTCGGATTTTTGAATTAAATTCACGTTTTCCCTCAATAAAAAGGGAACAAAACCAAAAAAGTACTTTCCCACTGAATGTTCTCTGATGTCCTCATTTTTCAAGCCTAATTTCTTCCTAGCTTGATAGCTTTTGGACTGCAATTTGGTTCAGCGACTAATTTATCAAATTTACTAATTAACTGGAGACGGAAAATAAAGAGCAATTTCTGATAATGCCACCTCTATCAAATAGGTTGTGAACTAATTATTTATGTTGCAGCCACAAGCTCAATGACCTGTAATAAGCTTCCTAAAGCTGGTGCTGAAGTCACCCACATTTGCAGTATTTAATGTTTCCTGTCCATTAACATCAGCCAGCATAATTATTTCAGTCAACAGACCTTTTTTGTTATATTGTAGTTACAGCAAAAATATTTCCAAGGTTAAAAACTATACAAGTTAAATTGAAACTAAGGCAGGGGCTTATGTATTGTGAAGACAGGGATGGAGGTTCAAATGTCAGACAAGTTTTAATCCGCTTTATTTCCTTTTGGCAAGTTTGTAAGACGTCAACAATTTTACACAGCAGTTAATCCTTTCTTTTGTAACGCTGACTTCCCATTATAGAGCAAGTAAAATTGGCTGTTTCACGAGGATCCAGCTACATTAACTTTGTGCACAGCTATGAATAAAAACAGATAAAAAATAATTATGTATGTATGATAAGAGAGAGCTAAATATGCCTTTCAGTCTCAAATAACAGGGCTGACAGGTTTGCGACTGGGGACTCACAAAGTGTGGGATGAGCTTGTCTGCAGTCACTTTAACATAATTACTAATTATACTGATATGTCATGGATTTAATGCATTGACCTGATTTCCCTAAAAAACTGTAATTGGAGGCAGGAATAGCAAATAAGGATCTAATTTAGTGAGAAAATCATGCATATCAGACTTTGAAGCGTGACCTGTGTTTGAACCTGGCAGCCATGGCTTCTGGATTAAAGAGACTCGGGTCATAAATATTAGATAGATGCTGTAGGTGCTTCTTTTCTGTTGTGATGCATGTTATGACTACAAGTCATTCTTGGATTTTTTGAGAAACTTAAAAGGAGGATCAGGTACACCCAAACTTTTCCTATAACCATGGATGACTATTTCTTTAGTATCTTGTGTCTCAAGCGCTGACAGATTGATGCTGCTAATGTTTAATTAGGGACGACAAAACATTTGACCTGATTATTAGGCCCTTATGGACACATAATGTGCTTTGTTAAAGGGCCCATACACAACATTCAGAACATAAATATAGACTACAAATAAATGAGTATATGGCATGGTTGTTGGTCTGAGTATTTCAAAAACTGCTGATCCACTGGGATTTTCACTCACAACCCCCGCTAGGGTTTACAGAGAAAGTTCTCTGGGCCTAAATGCCTTGTTGATGCCAGAGGGTCAGAGGAGAATGGGCAGACTGGTTCAAGAAAGGCAACAGTAACTAAAATAACTAGTTGTTACAACCGAGGTATGCAGAAGACCATCTCTGAATGCACAACACGTCCAACCTTGAAACAGGTGCGCCCCTCGGTTTCCCCTCAGGTTACACTGTTAGCTCTTTCCCCGCTGTTGCCCTTTCAGGTCTGTTTGTGTTGATGTTAGCACCGTTATCATAGCTTCTGGCTCACCCATCTCCATGTTGAGAGCCGTGTGAAGGCAGTCCATATGCTCTTAATCTGTGAATCTCACAAACATAACTGTATAACTAACTCCACAGGGTAACTTTAATTTGAAGCTCATTTCAGCCTGGTGTATTTACCATAAACATGGCTGCAGGACTCAACATCTGCTACAACATGGATCTATGGGTTGAACTAACTCTACTGAAGAGATTTGGGAAAAGGAGGACTCATGCAAACATATAGACGGCAAGTTCTTCAAGCCTCCAACAGCTTTCCACATAAACAGGTTTTTTACAAAAATCACTTCAAACACTTATTTGAACAAAGAAAGTTTTGTCCATTTAATTGGGATGCAGGAGTACAGTATGTATGTATATGTTTCTGCATCTTTTCAGCCAACTAAATTATTCATATCCCTAACCATGCTCTGACGTTTCTATTTTAATCCTGAGCTGATTTATTACAAAAGGATTTACCTAAGAGACTCAGAATTGAGTCAAATCAATGTATTTGATTACAAAAGTAAAAGAAGAATTTTCAGAACACAATACCCAATGATGCTTTCCTACATCACAAGATCAGATACTGACCTACGTACTTATGCTGGTAAAAAAGTAAGTCCAGTATCAGTACTTTCATTTGAATATTTGTCTCAACCCTTCCATTTAACATGTTTTTGTATTAGCCAGACAAAACCTCGCTGTCCTCACCAACTAATTCCACCACCACCACAGAGATTCCAGTTGTGGCTGGTTTCTCTGCAAATTGCCTGAGACCTCACTTTAGTTTTCATTTCGGATATATATTATTTTTTTAACTGGGGATAATCATCCAACACAATTGGTACTTTTTCTCTCTGCTAACATTGTAATTTTGAATCACAGTGAGTCCAGCCAATTGTATAATCAGATGTTAGCGTTCAGGTCACGCATATTATAATCTCTCATTTAGTGTTTTAAATGTTATCGCTTTTTCTGTTCGAGTTGATTTCTGCAAACTGTAGTTCCACATCTGGGGTTACTCTCATCGGTGGACACTTCTATTTTACAAGACTGGTATCTTTGCAACAAATGTTTTCCTCCTCAGTAAGCATGGAGGAGCATTGACCGCAGGAACACCCCCAATTTCCTGCAGCATGCTGTCTTTTGGGACAGACCTGATGACTTTCTGCCTCATCCTTTTTTATTTGGTTTAGGTACTAGTCTCTCTACTCCTGTTCAAACAATCACAGTGAAATGACCCGGACTCGCCCTCATTGTAGCGCAGAGATAATCCTCTATTGCATTTAGGTTTTTGAATTTCCTCAGAGGACAGTAAACCACCGTCAGCCTCACACATGTAAACAAACCGGCTTTTGCAGATTAAAATGCGTGGCTACTAGACCACCCATCAAGTTGCCCCAGATGTAGATCCCTATACAGTTAGCCACAAAGCCCGCTCCAGGCATCTACTATCTGTGTTTAATTTAGGTGGGACTCAGAGACAAGCAGTTTAAATTATTCATGTAAAAACCATGTGTATTTGGCTCCTGCAGCGTGCAGCGATATAGATGCAAGTCCTCTTTTCTTCGAATCTCTACAAAGACAAGATTTATGCCACATTTCTGTTGCATTCGGCAGGTTGAAATGAGGAGAAATTCACCTTTAAGATATAGTTAAAGAAAACATGAAGAAGACTCCCCAAACAAAAATAAAGCAAGATAAGGATGATAGAGAAAATGCAAATAAACAATTATATACATATGCAAATGTTTTCACAAAAGCACTAGTTTAACAAAAGCAACTGGTGCACAGATTTCATGTTTTTTTTCTTAGTAGAGTCACAGTAAACAAATACGGGGACTGGTGCATAATCACTGGTTCTTTGTGATAAAATGATGTTGTCGGAAGCAGCTCGTGTGCACTTTAATTCACTTCATTCTCTTGGTACAAAGCCAGCTGTAGATAAATCCACACCTTATGTGTATTTACTGCCCCACTGCCACTGTGTGTGTATTGACACAGCAAGGTGCTTTATTTGGCGCAGAGACGGGATTAGTGAAGCTCGGATGCCCTGTAGTGTATATCTTAATATAATACCAGCAATATATGTTTGACAAAGAAGTTCCGCTTGAACCTGGTTTGCATGAGCTTTTCCATGCAGTGTGTGAAATCGAAGCTACACGGCCCATTATTTGTGTGCATCACATGCAGTTTTAGCTGCCTTGTTCTCAGTTGTAACACACACTCATAAGCATTACAGCCTTGAGTGAATTTGGACCGCTGTCTTCTATATCAATTAGAGCTGCGTGAGTTTTTCATTATTGGGTCGAGTTCTTCCTGTAGATCTATTCATGTGAATCCCGTTGGTGATAAATCTCAATTGTTTTTGTTAATTGGATGATATTGTAGTCATGAAGGAGAAGGTACACACTGGGTATTTACTTTGAATTTGACTTAAGAAACAAAATGATGAATGGGGTCATCTTCTTTTAGTTTGGTCTGGTTGGAAAGCAACACAATGCACTAGTTTAACAAGATTAGGAGCCGGGATGGATACCAAAAGCCGGTATTAAACTGGCCCTTGTGCTTAATTATTAAAGACCAGGGTATTGATAAGCTCTGACGTTAACAGTTCTTTTATGTGCACGATCTTTTGATGTAATTTATCATCAAACTGCAGCATCTTATTGGCACTCTGTGTCGGGGCTCCAACTACACTTGTTACTGTAAGTGCAATCAAACTTTTACAAGTAAAAAGCCAATACTCCAATCAATGCACCTGTTCAAAAGCATAAACATATAATAATAATATAAAATAATAACATAACTTTAAACACAGCATACAAAACACTCACAACAACATAAAAAATTTAATGAATTAAGATAAGATAAAAAACTGAAGATGAATAAAATAGAAGAATAAAACCATGTGCAAACCACAAACATAGAAAAGTGACATTTGAATCTGCTCTGTCTGCATTCTCTCATGTACCGCAGCTATGTTTTACAAAACCACAGCGTGCTAACTCAGCTAATAAAGAGAGAGAGCATGTACACAGGGTTTCAGAAACAGTCAGGTTAAAAAAAAAAACTTCTCCAAGAAGAAAATTAATTTCCCTGTTCTCCATATGTGCATTTATAAGGTGTTTGGAGAGATGAAATAACAACAAATGATAACAACAGCTTTTAAACCATGTCAGGTGAGGGTAGAATGAATACTCTGTCAAACACCAGTAACTAAATAATAATATTAAACACTTTTTAATTTTCTCTTGAAAGTGTTTGAGTAAAGGGAAATTCAGAGCACACACACCACTAAAATCTAGTCATGAGTCTCTTTCACCTCTGTACTCGCTGTCTGTCCCTTTCTCTGGGAGTCCTCGTCCCAGTTTCTCCTGCAAAATGACAAATAATTTGGTCAAAATTGTACACACCTTCTCTTTTTCATCTTTGTGTTCTGCATCATTTCCAGTTGAATAACAGAAATGTGTCTCAAGCCGGGCATGAATATAAGCAAAATGAGAGTTACTCAATTATATATTCATACAATAATACTGTATCATTACATGATAATCACACTGGGTGTTATACAATACAAAAACATATATTATATGTCTCTGTACTTCCTGTTTCTCCTGTCCTGGGCAGAGTGGGCAGAGTACCTGCTCTCATCTCCATCACCCTGACGCGGTCCTTCTCTCCGTCTCCTCATCTTGTCTTTTCCCTCTCCAAAACTGAGCTTTGATTGATGGAGTCTTTCATTTTCGTCTGTCTCTGTGAAGAAAACAACACACTGTCAAAATGAAAGTGAAACTAAATAGCGGGCATCACGGCACCATGTAGGTCAAGTCCGGGGATAAATGAACTACAAGCAGTTCACTGGTAAAATTTACTACCTGTGTCAGATTAAGCTGCCTGTGTGGTTCCCTCATGTTGTTGACATAATCAGAGTCACACACAAGCAATGATGACATCAGATGAGCCCATCAGTAATCTAGGTGTTGCACAATATCTTTGCTGCACCAAAGTCAAGTTATTTTTAGCCAGTTATTTATTATACTTTTATTATATACACCTTGGAGAAAATATCAAGGACTAGGCTGAATATAGCATGTGTAGTGTGTGTGTGTGTGTACTTTAGGCTATTTGTCGTTGAGTAAATGCTACAGCTCGTCAACATCCAAACCATGTCCCATGTCCCGCTTGCCACCTGCTGAAATGAAGGGGTTATCATTAATATAAGATGTTTCAGAAAATGAAGGTATATTGATTCGTGGCACACCTTTAAAATAACACACTTTACACATACTTAACATACTACTCAACTATTTTCACGTCAAAAGGCTCAAGTCTAAATGAAGTCTCAGATCATTGGTGTTTAAAGTCCAAGACTAGTTGCAGGTTGATTTTGTCAAGTTGAGTCTAAAGTCAACAAATTTGTACCTGGAATCCAAGTCACGTGACTGTAATCTGTGATGTGTAGCAACATTTACCAATCCATGCCACAGATGCTACACTGGATAATGAAAACTTTGATCTGCATCAGGATCATCAGGATCCATCCTCTGGGGACCATGAATGTTTGGACGTAATTGTATTTCAATCCGTCCAGAAGTTCTTGCAGATATTTCAGTTATGATTTAAGTTGTTTACTGACAGACTGCTGTTCATAAAGCCTTGTTGCTAGCGTGACAAAAATCCCAGGATACTGTGAATTTCATTACCTTTATGACAAAACCTAATTGGTCTATGAGAGTTTCTGTGTTTGTGCTTCAATAAAATCCTAATCTTTGCTTTTAGAGGTGATTTGAAGGAATGTATTACTTGTGATTCTGTTGTTAGCAGATGGTCCTTTTTGTTACGTGGTTCCTTCATTATAAAACAAGATGATCAGTAATCCAGCTTCAATACACGTATGGAACAGCTCATATTGTTAAAAGCTCAGTGCATGGCTGTCTTGTTGTAAAATGAATGCAGTGCAGGAGAGGCTTTAAGTTCAGCTATTTGATACATTTTTCTCTCTTCTGTAAATCGGCTCTTTGCTAGAGTCTGCTGTGGCAGTGAAGCACATAACGGGCATGCATAATACCTTGGAAGGGTACATACAGAGCAGGATCAATGCAAGTATAGACGCCTTGGGAGGAGGATTTGAAACCAAGTGTGGATTCCTCGGCGTCGCTGTAGCACAAAGTGGCACCACAAGGCACCAATTCAGAGGGTCTATTCAGCTCGTCTGCACAGAGCGAGGAGGGCACGAAGCCACTATGCTAAGAAACAAGCAGACGAGGATAAAATAAAACAGCAAGTCGTGGATGAAATGATAACTGTGGAGGACGAACACTGAGATAAAACTATCACCACATGGGGAAACCTGTAGAAGCTACATATATAAGAGGCGATCATGCTACAATTTGAAATCACCAGGTCTTGTCACTTGATTTGAGAATAACTAGAAATAGAAATCCCAGAAGCTGGATGTCATTCAGAATCACCGTCTGCCCTCATATTGTCTGCTCGCAGCTCCTGCTTTTATCATGGCTTGTTTGTTTGTCTTGTTTCTTCTGCTTTTTTTGACAAATATGTCAACTGTACTTCAGCAATCTTTTGGAAAGTGTCAGTGAAGCTGCTACACGGAGAAAAGAGTAACAGCCAGACTGTTTGTTCTCGAGATATTTGTTGATGTTAGGACATGCTACCTCTTAACAAAGACTCCAGAAATGAACGAATTCAGGCTGAAGCCTTGCAATCACTGTTTCTTTTCTCAGGTTTTTAAGATTACAGATTCAGTGTTCTGCCTGAAGAACAGTATGTATTGATGCGTGACACTTCATTAACAGGTTATTCATTTCATTTCACAGGTGGAAAATAACAAGCAGCATTTGCTCAAGTGCTTTATTTAAGTACGTTCTTCTAGAGTTTTTATTTTTATGAAGGAAATATTATAGCAAGCCCTTTGTCCATTATATCAATCAGGCTGACTAGCAGGGATTTAGTTTTTATTAGTAGAAATTATATTATGACATAACACCATTACTTTAGTTTAGCTTTTAATATTTGTTTATTGCTAAATTCATGTTCTGAATGTCATGCACAGCCCCTTTAAATAAGATTTTGAATCCCCCACTTCCTTGTAAAAGAGTGTTTTTAAATGGCAGCGCTTTTATTTCAGTCAGAGATCTGTATGCTTCCTCCACCTCTGATATCATTAAACATGCAACAGCCGAGTTCATCTTTATCATAATTGCTGCAGTGTCCTCAATCCAAAGTGAACCTGAAAAAAGCCAGTTTCCTCTCCGAGTGTGAGACTCTGCAAAACCTTTCACAGCAAATCTAAAAAAGGCAAATGGCTTCTGAAAACCAAAGGGCAGTGCATTGTCCTGTGTATTCTATTAATTGTGACAGCTGACAGATG
>CAFUXE010000463.1:829301-864513 GCA_903364295.1 Serranus cabrilla
GGACTGACTGACACAATAATCATATTATGAATCATATGGTGCTCGTGATTAAGTGCAATTACATGAATCAGAATTCTGTAGTGAAATGTAGTGTGTGAGACTCTAAATAGATAATCACTTCACATGGAACAGCACTCGTCTGTCATTCATGTAAATCAAGATAATGTCCGCTGTTGATTACCTGAGTGCTGATTTATTTAGGGAGCATTGTATAGCATGATCATATTAAAGAATGTCTGACGTAAAGACGTGGTCATAAATAATTTGAATACGACTAAACTTCGCTGGTTTTAGCCTCACAAATGTGTTTCTGCTTTTTGTTGTTTGATGTTTTTGGGCTGTCGTGCGGACAAGGCTTCGAGGAATTACGATGGGCCTTTTTCCCTGTTTTCAGGCATTTGACTGACTGGACAATTGAATAATTAATGGGGAAACTGATCAGCATATTTATTGCAGTAAATTTTCATAGGATTCTGAGATTTCCTTCTTTACAGCTGTACGCTATTGTGGATATTTTGAAGTAGATATTTTGTGAAACGAGCAATAAACACAGGTATGTCCTCCAATCCCTCCCATGTTTATCTAATGTAGTATTCAAGGGGACACATTTAAAAAAAAAAAATATCCACCAGTTGTTATTTCAACTTGCAAGTGGTTAAATATTAGTAAATATATAAAGTAATTTGTATCTTTGGCAGCAGCTACTGAGGTTAATTATCTCTGTGGGCTCCAATAAAAAGGAACAGGTAGCAGGTAAAGGGGAACAATCAATCACTAAGTGTTCAATCAACAAGTGACTTGCATGACTATACTCGCGCGGCGCCAGTGTAATCCTAATGTTCTCAATCTTGTTTAGGGAAGCTCTTACAATTAAAGTTTATGGAGCTGCAATAGTTTGTGCTTCTCAATTCTTCCTCATTGGAAGTTTTAAATGGGATGTAATTGAGAAGACCGTCTTTGCATGCAGACATAATTATAATATGCAAATGCTCCTCCTGTTTACGACGCCGCCCCACATCCCCTTGATGAGATGCGACCAGAAATCCCCGGGGCTGCGGAGCCGCGGCGAAGGCGTCCACTGGTGCCGACTGCGATGAACTCCGGCTGTCAATAATTATGCCTGTATCCTGACAAGAGTCACACAAGGGCAGCTAGCAGGCCACCGCCTGCGCCGTCTAATTGGCGTTTTTTACGGTTTCCTGACAAAGTCATGTCCAGAAAATATGTTATAATGCAGCGACTCTGGGCAGATGTTTTTCTGAGGTAAGGACAAGCTGTCATTGTTTCTTTTTCAATCACTGCTTTCAATGTCACATTCTTCACCCAACTTTTACTGGAACTTTAATCCAGGACTGCTCCTAAAGAGTTTTTCTTTTTCAATTAAACTCCTGATCATTATATTCGTTGCACACTTAGTCTATATGGTCTGGTGGATACATCGCTGCTCAGAAACCTCCCTTCGCCTCTCGCCGGCTGGCTTCAAACAGCACGTATGATGAGGCAGGAAGATCATTGTTAGAGTAAAATATCTTTTCATTTACCTGCAGCACCTGGATGTTCTCTCAGCCTGGACTTGTTGCAGCTTACAAGAAATTGAGTTTGAAGATTAGCATTAATCACATGGATACCTGATCGATATCTTCTGAAATGGCACAGATACCTTAGTCATATTAAAAAGCCCTCGATAGCTCTCACAAACCAGTAACAACCCTTAATTTGCAGCCTTTTTTTTAACGGAATATGCTCCACATTGCTAACCCATATCCTTCTTTTTTCTAAATATAAACAGAATGAAAAGATTTGCAGATAATACCAGATAAAGATGAGCTATCGAATATTCAAATGGATTTTTGTAAATACACACTCTCACTCAAGTTTTATCCGCTCTGTTTTTATTTACATTTTACACAGCGTCCCAACTTTCTTTTGGAATCTGGTTGGTATTTATGTTGTTTTTCCTGTTTTGTTTAAAAATTAAAAAAAACTAAATTAGTGGAAACACCTATTGTAATATTTCAGAACTTTATCTGATAGATTCATGTTGCTTGTCTTGTCAGACCAACAGACTGAAAGCCCAAAATATTTAGTTTACTGCCAAAGACTACGAAGACCAGATTTTTCTCAGACGGGTCGTGGTGACCTGGTGAGGAAAATGAACACCATAGTGCTGGTTTGATTAGATTCCCTGCCTCGACATTTGATGAATGTTATTTTCCTTCTCTTTCTCTCTTTTTCCTGTTATTACGTGTCAACTCTTGATTGTCCACAACTAAATAATGGCAATATAAATATATAATAAAATGAATATATTGTAATGTGTATCTATAAAAACACAAATACACACTAAAACTAATGAAGGAAAAAATGACTGAGGAACTGAAACTAACTGGTTTAATCATGGGAATATCCTGGTGAATTCATGCCTGCCCTAATTAAAATTCCCTGCCATGTCATGTTGGACTTACTGTACTCTGTGTGGGTGTAACTGAGCAGGTGAAAAACTATTTATTTCAGACATTGCATGATGCATCATCATCCCCACAGCGTTTTCGCCTGTTTAATGTGTAAACTGGATCCTAAGTGTTAACAGTGCAGCAGCAGGAAGATGTTTCACAGTCAGAAATAGGACGAGGTGTCGAGACATCGTCTTTCAGGTTTCATTAGATTCCCTCTGCATTGTTTACGACGCCCTCTCAGCTCTTACTTTAGTCATTTTTGAGTGAGCAGCTGATTATTTTAGAAATTCCCCAACCGCCGTATCTGCTCCTTTTTCAACAGAGCTCCGCTGTGAAAATGTGAACCATAATAACCTTAAGAAGCAGCCGAGCTGATCTTTTGTTCATGTTTTCCGTCACTATGTTCGACGCTCATGTACACTTTCACGTCTGAGCCTGGAAACTAAGTTCCATTAATTTATTCTTGTCTTTGTTTTCTCCTCTTGAACACTTTCTAAACTCTGCCATTGTTTGTTTAGTATTTCTTGTATATTATTGTGTATAAATACAAGGCTGTGTTTGTGTGGGCTGCTGTGTGTTGTAATGTGCTCACGTGTTCATGCCTTGTGTAGAAATGTGTTTGTATGAAAATACATTTGGAGGATTACCTCTTTTATTTAGTGAAATGTAGTTAATAACATTATCAGAGTTCAGATTCAGGATCGAAACAATCCAGCCAATATTTATGATGGAAGTGCCTTAAACCTGCATTCTTTCTAATGGCCAGCAGGGGGCGACTCCACTGGTTGCAAAAAGAAGTCCGATTGTATAGAAATCCCTTTTATAGATAATGCAGCTTCTCACTTTATTTATTACCTCAGTAAACATTTTCCAAATGGGTTTATGGTCTCAATCACTAGATCAAGTTTTCATTTAGTGAGTTTAGTGAGTTTAGTGAGTTTTTTGTCACATTTAGAGTCAAATAGAATATAAAACAGAGTATGCTTAATTATGTTTTCGTCTTTAACCCTTTCACAGTGTGTGTTTTCAGTTAAACGAAATCATAGAAAATCTATGACGAGAGAAAAAGTTCTTGAGGTTCAGCCTTAGGCGGGATTTAATCAAAATTCAGTTGAAACAGCCTTGCTCTTCCTTTCTGTCTCATCTTTTTATACACAAAATGTTTGTGTGTGAAAAGCGGTGAAGCATGCTTTGCACACTCATGTTTCCTGGATTTGTTCTCATTAAGGCTTTGGGGAATTTCAGGGGAACTCTATTCTGAGTGAATCAACATTTTATCTCAGTTGTCCTGTACACGATGTCTGCTTCCTGTACTTAAACTGGGGATGTTCATCACAGTTGTGTGACTAATTAACTTCCAAAACATGGATTACTTTTGGAATACGACAGCTGTCAAATGTTCTTATTCTTAATGATAAAATGTCTTGTTCAGTGTTCCATGAGCTAAAGACACTCAGCTATTCATTTTTATGAACTTAGATGAACTTGAAGGTTAGCTGATACCTTAACTCCCTCCGCAGCTCTACCCCACCTAACTCCTGGCCCAAAAACACAAGGTGGCCAAACGACAACCGAGGTGCCAAACTTGAGCCTTCAAAACCGTAGTCTACAAAATAACAGGACATTCAGTCATTTCCTGTAACCGCTTATCGGGGGGCTGGAGCCGATCCCAGCTGCATTGGGCGAGAGGCGGGGTACAACCTGGACAGGACGCCAGTCTGTCGCAGGGCTGATATATAGAGACAGACAACCTTTCACACGCTTACTCACACCTATGGACAATTTAGAGTCACCAATTAAACCTGAGCTGCATGTTTTTGGACTGTAGGTGGAAGCCGGAGTACCGGAGAGAACTCACGCACACACGGGGAGAACATGCAAACTCCACACAGTTAAAATATCAGAAATGTCACAAATCCCTTGAGTTAGTCAGTCAAAGAGTTAATCATTTAACTAATAGTTAAACCCTTACATAGATTACAAAGATTTGACAGTAAGTAATGCATTAAATCCTCACATTTGCAAATCTGAAACCAAAGCTGGACATTTTATCTTCTGCTATTGATTAGGCCTAATATAAAAAATAGTTGGCTGTTAATTTATCTGTCAACAGAGTAATTGTTTCCGTTCTGTGTCTCGCCTTTTTATTGAATTTGGTGTCAGAGGGAAGAGAAACCCCATGCAGCCACATGTGGAGTAGAAAAACTCCTTTATAAATAATTTATTCAAGGTGTGAATGGGCGCCATGGGACACAGAACTCCCACACGGTTGATTGAAGGACAGCTCCCACAGGTATAGGGGTTAACAACCCTCAAACCCAAGAATTGTATGTCTGCACACAGCCACTGGTCACAGTACAGCTCGGATTCAAAAACGCACAGTGATCGATAAGTTCCGGTCTAAAGGGAGGTCACTCCCACCAGCAGGAGAGCAGACAGCACGCCCAAACATGGCCTCCTAATAATCCCCTCCCCTCTCACGGAAATCCCAACCAGCTCAACAGTTCCAAGACGTTGCACAAGCTGTATAAAATTAAAAATCTCTCACTGAAGTGACATATCCGACATCCTGAACCGAGAGTACATCTCAATATCTAGTTAAGTGGTGACACCAAAAGTTGCACACCCGCCCTCTCCCCCGAGCGCCACCGCCACGAAAAAGCAGCTTGTTATCTCACACAACCTCTCAGCATTTAAATTAGGTCTTTTTTTTATTTTTTATTCATGCTGGTTTCTCACCCACTCATACACCTCTGATACAGATGGGACTCATGTGAGATTTCTTTATTAATTACCTCCTTCTCAGAGGTTGTGTTTTTAGTTTGGTTTGTTTGTCTGTTTGTCAGCAGGAGAACCAACAAACCACTGGCACATTTTTATGAAAAGTGGTAAAGAATTGAGCAAGGAAGAACCTTTTAAATTTCCGAGTAGATCCAAATCGGGGGGCAGTTTCACAAATTATGTTTAATTTTTGCTAAGTTTTGCACATTGAGCATTTGGCCTTGGTGGAAACCTGCATTCTCTGAGTGCCCCTGTAGTTCTGTTGTGCATTTTAAGATGTGTTGTGGAGGCAAAAAGTAACTAAAAACATGTTAAATTAATTATGATCAAACAAAACTTGTTTGGGACTTTGGTGTTTGCAGATGCTCAATATTAAATGAGTTATCCAAGCTCACATGTAGAGACAGACAACCACTCGCGCTCGCTTTCAAATTGTTAAATTTAGCTTCACTAATTCGTCCAACACCTGCACGTCTTTGGACTGTGGGAGGAAGCCGGAGAAGCTGGAGAAATCCCACGCTGACACAGAGAAAACATGAAAACCCCACAAAGAAGAGCTCCAAGGCGGGTTCAAAACCAGAACCCTCTTACTGTGAGGCGCAGCATTATAATCTTTTCTACAATTGTTCTGACCCATAAAGTGCTTTAACTTTGACTAGATTCCTAATAAAATGTGTTTGGAATATATATATTTTTAAATCAGGCCGTTCAATTTTTATCAGTGTTCACTGGCTCCAAATTTCATATCTTATGCTGCTCATATCTCATATTCAGGTTGTTTCTGAAGGTCTGCAGGGCTTTTTTTTTGCCAGTCAGACTTGTAGTAATTCAACCTTTTGTAGCCAACGGCAACAGATGTCAAAGGAAGCTCGATGGATTTCAGGGTGTGGGATGGATCCAGATTTAGAAAACCTGAGCACAGTGTTGAATGTCAGGTACTCTTGGGTGGCTTAGAGGGCTCAAATCTTCCAATATTAATTTTAGGAAATATATTGCTCAAGTCAAGCAGTAATTTGAGTTTAAAAAGAAAGTTTAAAAGTAGATATATTTTTATAAAAAGGTTCTGAAACTCCCAAAATTATGTACACCTTTTCAACTGCTTGTTAGGGCAAATACCTAATCAGCACAGCAGCAAATCAGTGCATTGTAGTTTAAACCGAGCATCAGAATGGAGAAGAAAGAAGATTTAAGACTTTGAACGTGGCATGGTTGTTTGTGCCAGATGGGCTGGTCTGAGTATTTCAGAAACTGCTGATCTACTGGGATTTTTAGGCTCAACCATCGACAGAGTTTGCAGAGAAAGTTCTGAAAAGGAGAAAATACACAGTGAAAAAGCTCTTGTTGATGCCAGAGGTCAGAGATGAACGACCAGACTGGTTGGAGATAGAAAGGCAACAGTAAATCAAATAACCATTTATTACAACCAAGGAGTGAGTGTACACTACCAGTCAAAAGTTTGGACGTTCTCATTCAATGTTTGTTTTTTGTTGTTGTTTTTTTATATTTTCAACATTGTAGATTCATACTGAAGACATCCAAACTATGAAAGAACACATATGGAATTATGTAGTAAAAAGTAGCTTTTGCTTTGATGATAGCTTTGCTAACACTTTTTTTACTGCATAATCCCAAATGTGTCCCATCATAGCTCAGATTTTTTAAAATATTAATCTACAATGTAGCAAATATAATAAAAAAAAAAATAAAAAAAACATTGAATGAGAAGGTGTGTCCAAACTGTATATACAGGCAATATTTACATATTTCTATCTGTATGTATGCATTGGATGTGTATGTATCATGGCTTCGTCTGTGTGCACTTTATTTTAGTAAATTTAGTTTCTGAATGTGAGAATGTGAATAAAAGCAATTTGTAATGAATCCATTAGAGGAATCCCCCGTTTGTGCTCCTGCATGACTGGACACAAAAACAAAACTGCAGTTCACCCTGTGTTATCGACTCAGACGCTGCTGCTATTATTAAGCAATAAAACAGAAATAGAAATGTGAGGCGGAGCTGCCCTTTCCTTTTTAATTTACCCGGCCATTCGTACATCTGTTCACGTCCCTCCTTACCTTCTCAGCAACCATTAAGACCGAGGCCTTGCATTTTTCCCGGGCATCTCGACATCGTCTTATTGCAATTCAAAGACCTACATTCTACACCAGAGTTGCCGTGGCAACAAAGTCCCCCCCACCACCACACACACACCCTCCTCCCCCCTCCCTCTCTGAGATGTTGAAAGATCAATAGAGTATCCTCGACGGTGTGGCAGGAAATGCTCCGGCACAGATGGTCCTCAGAGGAACCATGAGCTTTGTGGCCTAGTTACCATCTGAAAACTGACACAAGATGAAATTATCAAAACTTGGGCAACAATATTCAATTAAATCTGAGCTGAAGATCATAACACTGTTGAAAGTATATCACTGTACTGTAGCTCCTCTATAGGAGTCTTTTTAACTAAAAGCACATTCTCCACTGCTGTAGCCTACTTTATTATTTTAGCTTGCCCAGCATCTTTAAAAAAAGGAAATTTGGGGAATTAGCTTAGACAAGGCAGGCACGCTGTGCTGCCAACGATAAAGGAGCATCACTAAATAAATAAAATCTCTCAGGGGGGGTTTTAATTTTCTCACACAGTGTACCACCTAATGTGTGTATCTGCACATGGAAATTGTTTAACCATGTGCACACATTTTTTATCTTGCTCGTATATTCTTTGTTGAATAAATTGCATTTTTTTTTTCAGTTTCAAACAGTGAGGGTGGTTGTTTTTAAGAGATGGAGGTTGTAGCTAAACCTGCAGAGTCAAAACAAGCAGGGAGAGAAGTGTGAACACAAACAAAGTGAAGGTCCTGTGCTGTTCTAAAATACAGTCGACTGAGATGCACTGAAGTATTAAGAAGAAGCAACACAACAGCCAGAGTTGAGTCAATTCCATCAACGAGCTTTGAGAAACTCTCCCACTGGTTTGAACTTGTGCTTCAAGCTGTCCTACTTCCCTCAAAAATGTCATCATACAAACCCAGATTTTAATGAGAGCTCTGATTGGACAGCGGTATTTCATAGTTAACGAGGTTTCCTGTTGTCTGTCAGGCAATAGCCAGACAGCAGCAGGAGCATGTGTCTGTGCAAGAGAGCGAAAAAGCAAAAACATCTGAGAATTTTCATCGCCGCTCAGCTGGTAAATACAACACAGGTTGATTTAAAGTGACACTCACAATTTCTCGCATCTCTCACTCTCCTGAAAACGTAAAACAACTCTCGTCAGACCAAGTTTGTGCAGTTTAAGTGTTTGTACAAAGATGAGGAGTAATGCTGGGCTTGAGCGATGGAGGAAAGGAGCTTGGCTTCTGCTTTGTTTTTTGCTATGAAATCTGACATTTGGCATTTAAAATATTCCATGAATCTCACTCCAGGCACTTTTAAATCAAATTTAATTTAGTGTTATCGGTACTGTGAGCATTAGATGCTTTTGCTTTGGGCGCAATGGGGGACAAAATCAGTGGTGTTAAGAACGTCAGTAGCACCTCAACATGGTGGAACGTAGATAAAGAGCCTCTAAAATTAGTGCTGACAGTTTGGATGAAGCATCAAAAATGGCGTAAAACAGACACTTTTTGTGTTTAAACCCACAGCCAACTGCTGCTGACTGAATTAAAAAATAATTTTGCTGGACTCCTTTTTTTAAAAAAAAGGGATCAAAAGTGTCACCCTGTGGGTTTGTCATCCTCTGAACCTGGGAAAGAAAGTCAGTTGTCATCCCTTTACTTTATCGCCGTTAACAGGCTCTCTCATCAACTGTGAAGCTTAAGGCGTTAGCAATCAAGATGGATGCCAAAGAGGGTAAAACCACTGACAATGTGGCATCAGCACATCACCGTTTGTGTTCCACTGGGGTCTCTTATGGTTATTACAGCCAAGGATCACTTTTTACTCCTGTCACCACAGGCGTGTTCTCCTCCAGACTGAAATCAATACCTCTAAATGGGAATCAGAGAATCAGAACATCCTCAATGTCTCCACCGGACGGACTCGAAAAACAAGCCGTATTTCCGTCGTTTTTCTAACCTTTACTTTTTGTTGGCGTGATTTACATGACAGGTTTCTGTCTAATTTCGCAGAAGCATAGGGAGAGCAGAGAGCACGAAAAGGTCAAGAAAATCCTTGAGCGTTGCTGACAAGCGCCCTTTTCTACCTTTAATTCTCCATCCTGATGTAGAATTCAGAGCAAGAAAACACACAAACCTGTGTTATATGATGGAAATGTACATGGCATATAGTTGCCTAATATGGGAGAACTGCCATGTGATCATTCAAGAGATTACATGGTTCAGTGATGATGTAGCCCGGTGGCACAAAAAAACATTCTGTTATTTCCATTAAAAGGCTACAGAGACATGGGCTTCTGACAGCGTTGGTGCAGCCTTTCATCATCCCAGGTGCCATTATTTCAGAAAAGCTCCATTTCATTTTGTGATTGATACTTCGCTGGCAGTCGCTGCAATCTTGGTCAGACTCTTGATTTTTGCAGCAGGCTCTCATAAAAGCTATGATGCTATTTATTAATTCAAAGATCTCTATTTTTTGACTCAGTATCTCTCCTATTTCTCTTTGTCTGTCTCGCACACAGGAGCTGGAAACTGATCAACAATGGACCGGCTGGTTCTGTGCGTGCTGCTGTGTGCAGCTCTGGTGAAAGGATACAGCTGCCCCGGCCGCTGCATCTGCCAGCATCTCTCCCCCACTCTGACTCTGCTCTGTGCTAAGACTGGCCTGTTGTTCGTGCCCCCCACCATCGACCGCAAGACCGTCGAGCTGCGGCTCACGGACAACTTCATCACCATCATCCGGAGAAAAGACTTTTTCAACATGACCAGTTTGGTCCACCTCACCCTGTCCCGTAACACCATCAGCCAGATCACCCCCCACGCCTTCGTCGGGCTGCGATCCCTTCGGGCGCTCCACATGGATGGAAACCGACTCAGCGTGATAAAGACTGACTACTTTAAAGGCCTCATAAACCTGCGGCACCTCATCCTCGGTAACAACCAGATCCACCAGGTGGCCCCCACCGCCTTCGATGAGTTTGTTTCCACTATAGAGGACTTGGATCTTTCTAATAACAACCTGCGTGGCCTTCCCTGGGAAGCCATAGCCAGAATGACCAACATTAACACGCTCACACTGGACCACAACCTGATTGACCACATTGGAGCGGGGACTTTTACGCTTCTCACCAAGCTGGTCCGGCTGGACATGACCTCTAACAGGCTGCAGAAGCTGCCGCCAGACAGCCTGTTCCAACACGCGCAGGTCCTGTCCGACACCAAGGGCTCCAGCTCCTCCACGCTGGCTGTGAGCTTCGGGGGAAACCCTCTTCACTGTAACTGTGAGCTGCTGTGGCTCCGCAGGCTGACAAGAGAGGATGACCTGGAGACCTGTGCCTCTCCGGAGCACCTCATGGACAAGTATTTCTGGTCCATCCAAGAGGAGGAGTTTATCTGTGAGCCTCCGCTGATCACCAAACATCTCTCCACTAAGCCCTTCGTGATGGAAGGGCAGGGTGTGACTCTTAAATGCAAAGCAGTGGGGGATCCAGACCCAGATATTCACTGGCGGGCGCCAGACGGCAAGCTGGTGCATAATAACTCCCGCACCATCCTGTATGATAATGGCACCCTTGATATTCTCATCACCACGCTGAAGGACAGCGGGGCATTTAATTGTGTGGCGTCCAATGCCGCAGGCATCGCTACAGCTGCTGTTGAGATCAACATGATCCCCCTACCCTTGTTTGTTAACAACACGGGCCACATGCGCGAGGACCCCGGCCTCTCAGACATCACCACCTCCTCCAAATCTGGCAATGACACCAAGGGCTACGACAAGCAGGACAGGAGGGTCATGGTCAGCGAGCTGACCTCCTCCTCCGCTGTGATCCGTTGGCCATCTGAGCGCCACATCCCCGGCATCAGAATGTACCAGATTCAGTACAACAGCACGGCCGATGATACTTTGGTGTACAGGTAAGGCACGGTGGAAGGAGTGGGTAGATGGAGAGAGGGGAGGGTGGTACAGTAGAGCAGGGACATGAGGAAAGGTTAGACATCTGGAGTTACCATCTGCTGAATGACACAACGCTTCATTATGGCAGATTGACAGATCCCAAAGATGCAGCATGATTAAGTATGTCCCAAAATATGCAGAACCCCTATAGTGCATTAAAACCTTTTTTCTTTTGCATAATGTCCACTTTACAGTTTCAGTACAGTTCACTTAAGATATTTACCCATCCGATAAACAATTTTCGATCTCGGATATTTGAGTTGGCTGCAGCAATCAGCTGAAGGGATTGAAGGAGCTGAAGGAGTCCAGCACTCTCACAGACTGAAGGGCCCTTCCAGCATCATTAAAAAATAATATGACAACAAACAGTAACATGAGGCCCAACAATTTCAGTGCATGTAACTGTTTGTATCATTAGCTGGAGCCTGCATTAACTGGTTGAAACACAGAGTGTGATTAGATGTGGTTGTCTAATGATCGGCTCGGTTGCAGTGCTCAAAGTATTTAGATTATTTACTTAACTGTTCTGTAGGTTGTTAAGATGGATGTTGTTTGAATTCTTATGTAATAGGGCTGAGCGATATAGAGAAGGTCACATATCACATTTTTTTTATCCAAATACCTTGATATCAATATTGCAACAATATTATTGGTTTTAATGATGCACATATAGGAAAAAACTGCCATTGCAATTCAATTGGCAATTTTAGACACTTTCAAGTAAAATGCATTAATCTGGTGTACTTAAAGAGCAGATCCCACACTGAGTGGAAGTCCCTGACGCACCACATTAAATCCCACAGGAAGACTCATCCATTGTGAAGTGTAAAAATATCATGCGCTCGGTCTACCTAGACTGTGAGCAATGGGGAAATGGTGAAAGAAGAGATCCTTGCCAGTTTTCCTTTTGTATCAAGCAGCAAAAAAGTTGCAAAGTGACATTAATTTATGTACCTGGTATGGCACATCCTGCGATGGGACCATTGTGCATGAACATATGAACAATATATTGTACAGACCTAGCAGGGTTGGTAATTGGTGCTTTCACTTAGCATTTACACAATGATGATTTTTGATAAATAATCATCAGCAGTGTGGATGAAATGAAAAGTGGGTAAAGGCAAATAATAGAGCAGCTTAAAGAGTCTGGTAAATTCAGAACATTACCTGTAAAACAGCGTTTAAAACCAGGAAAAACAACCTTGTTGTGATATTATCGTCCATAACCTATGATATCTAAACCACATCATAGGAGCCCTAATATATATATATATACAGATTAATTATGAAAGGTGTTCCCAACCAGCTCTGCAACACAGCTCTGCATTTGTTTTTTGCACATTTCTACTGGATAGTTTGACCTTTTTGTGCCTCAAGCTGTTATCTGAATGAAACCATTTAAGAAGTTTAGATGGAACCTTGACTGTGTAAACTCTTGCACACATTCAGGACTGGTGTGTGGGACGAAATGTCCATAGGCAAGAAAGCATTCCCACACACTTTCTATTGAGAACACAACGTTTCTGTCCCCAGACCTTCATAAGGTGGTGAACTGCTAATCATTGATGAAATGTAGGAAAAAGTCCCAGCTGGATTTTATCTGAGGGGTCACAAGGCAAGAAGGTTTGAAATCACTGGTTTTATGTTTGACTCTGCATTGTGATTTATGAGATTATCATACTTTTAATGTCAAATATTTCTCGCAAAAGAAAGTATAGGTATAAATTAAATTAAATTAGTCAAGAAAAGTACAGCACATGAGCAGATATAATTAGTTATTATAGACAGACGGACGGACGGACGGACGGACGGACGGACGGACAGACAGACAGACAGACAGACAGACAGACATCTTTATTGCCCAGTCCCTGAGAACACAAAATTAAAACATCTAATAATAAATACACCATACAGAATGAACACTGTACTACAGAAAGATAAAGTGCAGTAACAACATCAGTCAAAATGAGGTAAAAGATAATACAATGATATCTACAAATTAGTTTTAGGTTTAGGTGTCAAAATGTAACGAGTTGGAGATCATGTTTTATCGGCTGCTGATATGTTTTCCGTGTAAAATCTTAAATCTGAAAAGTAGCTAATACCTGTGAAATAAAAGAACTGTAGTGGAGTAAAAAGGAGAATATTTCCCTCTGAAATGTGGCGGAGGAGGATAATAACGTGTCTTAAAATGAAAATGCATTAAATTGTACTTGAGTGGCTTTCCACTCCTGCACAAGGTCAAGTTTCTTAGGTTAAAAGTTACAATGTGTAATATAGAATGTGCACATATAGAGATATTGATCGATAAACCTCTTTTAGAAATACTGGTTACATACATTTGCAAACCATATATTAACCACTGTTTGATGTGTTTCTTATGCAATTTGTGACGCACATGAACTGAATCTGGTGTACTGAGAAGTACTTCAGGATTTATGTATTCATGGAGGAAGTTAATAATAGTCCTCCACTTTCTTCCTTTTTTTTTTTTTAAGGTTTTATCAGATATAATGAGTCGCTCTCCTGTATAATTTTCTCATCCAGTTTAGGCATGGAGCTGAGTGTTGTTTTGTCTTTAGGAGGTACATTATTACCTACAAATGATAACCATCAAAGTCTCCCTTCAGGGAAAAGGAACACGCTTCTAATTATATTAACGCCAATGTTGACCTGAAGACAATGCCTTTCTCCATCGTATTTAGTCGTGTAATCTTGCAGTTGCCAACAAAATGTGACCTTAAGGTATTCACACATCACAACTGCCTGCCCATCATGCCTCACTTGTCCTGCAACCTGCAGCTGTTGTGGCATTTTCCTGAGACGCGAGACTCCTCCGCCTTGTTTATCACCTTGCGGTTTACCCTTGCTGTCATTTTACACACAAACCCAATAGAGCAACTTCTCGCTGCTATTTTATGGTATAACATATTCTCTCATAAGTCAACTTTAATGAAGTGTTGTGCTTTTTATGTTTGTGCACCAGAATGAGTGATATTTAATGCGAGAGCTGCGATGGCCCTGTTGTCTTTTTGTTGTGTGGTACTGACACCTTTGTGTGATTTAATACACCTTATGCAAATCAGTAAATGTGGGCGTTGTAATTCTGATGATTAATCGTCTAAATCTTCACCGCCGCACTATGTTTCTTTTCTCTGCAGAATGATCCCATCTACCAGCAAGAACTTCTTAATCAATGATCTGGCCGCAGGGCGGGAGTATGACCTTTGCGTTCTGGCGGTTTACGACGACGGCATCACATCATTAACAGCCACTCGTGTGGTTGGATGCGTTCAGTTCCACACGGCTAGCGAGGTCAGCCAGTGCCGCTTCATGCACAGCCAGTTCCTGGGAGGCACTATGATCATCATTATTGGTGGTATAATTGTTGCTTCCGTGCTGGTGTTCATTATCATCCTGATGATCCGCTACAAGGCCTACAGCGGCCCAGAGGACAGCAAGACCAAGGTCAACTCCAGCATGCACTCGCAGACCAATGGCAGCCAGCAGCGGCTGCAGCGCTCCGCCTCCAAGCAACCTTCCGACGAAGGCCAGCGCGACGCTCACGGGCCCAAAGAGTGCATGGCGCTGGTGCTGAGGGTGGACCATGAGAAGAAGGAGGAGCCAGGAGCCACCACTGCCATCCTGGAGGTGGAGCTGCCGCCCCTGAATGTAGACAAGATGAAGAGGAGAACCAGCCTGGATGCTCAGCGCTCCGGCCCGCCCTCTGAGGACACGCAGACGGACAGTAGCCTGACAGGCTCCACCATGTCCCTGTGTCTCATTGGCCCCAACGCTGGCACCAAGGAGGCTCCCAGGCTCAAGGACAAGAAAAGTGCCCTGGCCAACATGGGATTGCTCCCTAATGAGCTGGCACGAACTAGGCACAGATTCTCTTTCGACGGAGGGGATTACTCCATTTTTCAGAGTCATAGTTACCCGCGCAGAGCGAGGACGAGGTGGCACAAGTCCACCAACCAGCTCAACATGGAGTCCTCGCCACTCGCCAACAGGAGAGTTACGTTCAGCAGCACTGAGTGGATGCTGGAGAGCACAGTCTGAGGAGAGCGGTGGAGCCGGGGAAAAAATAGAAACGGCTCAGACACACGTGTAAAAACATAAATATGTCTACATGCCATATAACACACTTTTCCTGCACAAGGCAAATGATGAACAGAAGCACATTTACTTACACATGCAAACTTTCTGTGAGTTGCTGGAGAAGAACAGAGTCTCCCTTCATCCTGCCTCCCCATCATACTCCCTGAGAGGTTTGTTGGCCATGTCCTTTCTTTATGCAGCAGTGCCTTATTCTAGAAAATGTACGAATGGAGGATGCTGCTCACTGTAGTCATAAACTGTCCTCTCTATCATTGCCTCCCACCCTGATGATTGGGAAGTACTTCTTTGGATTTTTTAATTTTCTCCTTTTTTTCTGTGTCATGCCAAGGGGGTGTGGCGTGGCGTTTGGATGTGACTGTTTAATTGTTTAAAAATAAAAATGCCAGAAAAAAAAAACTTCATCATAACTGTAAAGTGAACAGCCAGGTATCCTGTTATGTCAATCATGTTTTGGGTTCTTTCGAAAAAACGAGAAAAAAAAAACTTTTGCACAGAAGACACGAGATACAAGGACAAGTATCACCACCAGTCTATACAATAATAATAATTAAAAAAAGAACAGGATTTTACACATGCCGATTTCTAATGTTAGCATAGAGAGGATGGACCTGGAAACCAGCCGTGGATTCCTCTTTGATGGTCGGACTGTGTGATGTTAAATAGGTATTGTTCCAGATGTGACTGTATATTAATCGGTACTGTATCTGGCTGGTCTAGATAAAAAGACAACAAACAAAAAAGACATATATAAGTATATTAAAACATTGGTGTATGTGTACTAACTATGTAAGTAAGTAAGTCATATGTCACATGACTTTTTACAAAGCATTTGGGTGTTGGCTGCAAGTTTTTACATTAAAAACCTGTGTCATCACGCCTCTCCCTATTTAGTATGTCAAAGTTTGGACCATTTATCCCCTCACGAAGGGTATTAAATTTTTTTGTGTGGGTTAACTGTATCAGTGGCGTTTCCTTCTTGTGCTTCAGGAGCAGCAGTGTGTGTCCGCTGCAGAAAGACACACACTAACTGAGATACTGAGATGATAAATATTTGATTCTCGAGTACTATTTATAAGGTTTCTGTGAAAGCTGCACAACGACCACGGTAGCAGAGTGGGGTGTGGGACGGCGAGGGACATCACAACTGAACGTGATGCCGAATTGAAATGCAGCCAGTTGTTATTAACAAGGGTGTACGATCTGTTGTGTCCCACTAGGGGGAGACAAGGATCTGTAAAGTCCCAATAACCAGCAGACTGCAGGGAAGATGCTATAATAACCGTTATTAGATGAAAGCCTGTGTAGCATCCTGCTTTTAAGATTCAGTTTTCCTCAAGCTCTCATTCTGAACAAGCTTTGATCTTTAAAAGGGTGGAAGACTTCACCTAAAGCCAGCCTATTTAAAATATAAGCACTACTGTGTCTGAACACTGAATGTGGCTTAAACATGTTACAATATAATTATACCCAAGGTAGAAACTTTTATGTGTTTGTCAACTTTTGTGAAGCATCTGTAACTGGTGCATGAACAAATGATTAATATGACACAGCTGGAATCCTATTCAATGATATGTGATTACTCACAGAGGCAGATTTAAGAAAATATGCTTATTAATAAATAAATACTTAATTGATACATAGAAATAATATATAATAAATACATGTTTGTATGATTGCAGCTGTGCCATATTATGTTGTAACTGTACATTAACCCTACATTAACATCTTTAAACGGTTGTAGCAGGAACTGTTTTAAAGAGTGAAGATATTGGTATCAGAAAAAACTAAAACACTCAGAACCAACCGGGTCATGACATCTTGACGAGTAAGAGCTCATTAATTTTCCAAAGTTAAAATTTTGGCGAAAGAAAAACTGGAATTACCTTTTTCAGGAATGAAAAAATGGTTAAATGGGTGTTTTTTGTCATGCAGTATGACTGTTCTAAATATATTTCTGCCTCTCTTAACCGTTTTGGAATTGTAAATGCTCACTCAATTACCAAAAAAACACAATTCTTGCATAAATCTCCTGTCAAAGGTTATTTAATACCAAATCACAGCAGGCATTTATCAAAAATTGCTGCAACAACTATCAAACATGGTTGGTTTATGGTGGGTCTCTAAGGCTTAATACACCAGTCAGAGATGCTTCATTAAATGAGTCATGGTTGTTGACAAATCAATTCAAAACCGCTTAAAATGTGTTTAAATCTGCTTATAATGTGATGCAAGCCATCTTTAATTGTTTATTTACTGCATAAAATGAGTAAGCGGGGGTCTGTGAGGAACGACAGTGGGAGAAGATACGATCACACTGCATGAGGGATATTTGTTTGCTGCCACCCTCTCCTCTGATTACAGCTACTTAACACGGGCTGAGATGAAACTGAGCTGCGCGGACAGCAAAGAGATAAAACATGCAGCAGAGAGATAAGTCACACTGGAGGTTTTCAATCCTCTTGAAGCTCCTATTTGCATCCTCAGTGACGGAGAGGCTTGAGTCTAAGAACAGGGCCATCCCTTTTTCTTTCCCTCAGCCAAAAAACAGTCACATTTTAGCCTGAAATATTGTTTTCTACAGCTAAAGAAGACTTAACTTGAGGGTGAAAATGCTCAGCTGTCAATTTGTGTTGCATGCATTTTTCCACCCCTGTCCATCTTCTCATTAAATACTGATGGTTTCCAGTGTGGAAATGTGCTGCTGACCATTTCTCACAGCAGGAGAAGTGTTTTTCTCTGCTCCGATGTGCAGCCATTATTCAACAGAAAATCTGCTTAGGCAGGAGGAGGCTGAGGCTTCACCCAGGCTTCAAAATTGGCCCGGGCAGACAAACTAGTAAACACTGAGGGGTACAGCAAAGCGTGTTGTGTCTCATCAGCAGTTCTGAGTGACTGCAAAAAAAAAAGAAAAAAAGTGCTTCGACATGGTGAGTTTTATTCACTGAAGATCCCATTTTGTGTTCAATGCATAGTAATGTGTGTTTGAGAGTCCAGTCTGAACACGGTTTAGTAGTTAAGACGTTTAAAATCCGTGCTGTCTGCTCTACAGGATAACTACTTTTTTCAACAAACCCTGTTCACACTGTGCTGAAACCCAGACGCTGATGCAACTTTTTTATCATCTGATATTTATCATACTGAAATATGATACCTGCAAAAAACAGCACCTGCAAACTGACTCCAGTCTGACTCCAATTAGACTATATGTGATGTTGGTTTTCTGTTACTCTTAAACTAACTATCATTTTCTAATTTCAACATACTTCACATTTAGAATAATTAACTTATCGTGTAAAAATCAGGACACTTTACTCACAATGTAACTATAAAACTATTGAAATGTCATTTTGCCAAATTAGCCATTTTCCCAAACCTGCTGTAATCTCAACCATTCACGGAGTCTTGCAGTAATAGACATTACCATAAAGTTATTGGGGAATTGCTTTTTGGGGGCTGCAGTATGAGTTGCACACATATTCCATTAAAAATTATAATTTTATTTGCATTTCTAATGAGTCCACAGCCCTGTTAGTGGTTTTGTGACGCTGCACTGCTTTGAGCTAAATACTAACAGGAGCCTGCTGACATGCGGAGGGTTTTTCCATAGTCGGGGAGCATGCAGTGAACCTCTGCACAGCACAGTGAGGTAAAGCTGTTTACCTCGCTGTGCTCGTCACATACCACAGCAAGCGCCTGACACCTGCAGCCATTTTTAGCTCAGTGAAGCTGTTACTGTTTCCTGTTCCTACCTGCAATATGTTAACACATGTAACATACTACATGTCATCTGAATGGGTGGAAAATTTATTGTCATAATTTATAACTTAATTTGCATGTGCGTAAATCTAAGTTAATTGGGACCCATGGCAAACATGTTATTTCTATTCTATTAGATCTTTTAAAACTACGTAAGCTGCAATTATAGTGCATTTCCCAGTACATTAAAAAGCCCTCTGTGACCCGTGAATGAATCCGTTTCTATGGGAGCAAATTGATTAACATAGTCATTAAAACATACAAAGATAGAATAAAGCACCATATGACAACAAGAATACCAGCAGGAAATATTTGGTTTGCATCAGCAGCTCACGACAGCCGAGTTGTACTTTAAAAACAACCTGAGTGCGACATGAACATCTGCAGAAACGTTCACGCCGATCCATCAAATAGTTGAAACATTTCACTCTAAACCTTTATTTGGTCATTAAGGTAAATCCTGACACAAACACACATTTTGTACCAATCCATCCAGTAGCTGCTGAGATGTTTTAGTGACTAAAACTGGAGATTTGAGAAGGATTAAATGTGAAAAACACCATTACTTTGTGCAACCTGTATTAAAGAATGACATTTCTAGTATAGAGTGCACATACATTTTTTTTATGTTTATAATGCAACCCCCCTAGATAATTATTTTATGAGTAAGCTGTTTTAACTAGATACATGCAGCCGTGAAACACACTCAATTACCCTCTCGCCAAATGCTTATTAACCTTGACAATGTGTTTTAGAAACCTCCTTCAACACTGATTTGACCAGTCGGATTTATTTTCCTTTTTTCCATTTCCAAGTTTTGGGCAGTTGCAGCCAAGCTGAGCGCAGCCCACACTCTGCTGCTCAGAGAGAACACTTAGCCTATTGACACAGACTCAGTAAAGTGCTCCGGGCTTCTTCAGTACACACACTTTCAAAATGGTTAACCAACACTTGCTTCAGCATCAGATTATCTAAAAATACCCAGTTGGCACAGACCTACTTGTTACCAGATTTATTTATACTACGGCTGTTAAAAAAACATTAAATACAAATGTAGTCTGACAAGTGTGGTCGGGATAAACTGACCAGCGGCACAGAACATGATGTTAATCTGGTTTGAACAGTGCTGTTTATGAGAGTGTTGTGTAAAATTTTTATGTTCAGAGCTGTTCTTGCTGTTATTGAAACCTTTTCTCTGGCATTAAATTCCCCCAGTGTATAACATTACCGCAGCAATAAGGACTCACTGCTTTTCACTGAGACCTGATCTTTGACTACTATAGCAGTCTGAAAGCACTTGTGCAAATCACTAAATGTATTCACTTTGATCATGAATAGCAGCTTCTGCACCACAAAAGACTGCGGCCTCTGATCCATAAAAGCCTGTAGAGAAGAAGCTGCCCTCTTTGTATGTCTTAACAAACAGCCGACAAATCACAGAAATATCACATAAAACGGAAATGTAATTCTTCCCACGCTGGAGGGTATTTCCAGTATTAAAACATCAATTATTAACTCACCTAGATTAAATGATGGCCAGAGGTTCTTATATTTATATTACAGTAGGTTAAAGAATCAATCATTTTTGGCCTTATTCTGTATTTTATCACCAACACAGGGGTTCTTAGGCACAGAGAAATAACAAACTGTATGAAAATGATGTTTCACTTTGTAAAGCTAACTAACTCTCTCTGGGGTTTTTAATGTTTTCTTTGATCTAGCAGCATCCTCCCCACATGTCAGAATAGTTAGTGTTAAATTGGTACAACATTTTTAATTGTGTAACCAAATATCTAAATTTCCTTTAATTTCTTAATGGAACTTCTAATGTGTGCCACTAATGAACCCAAACACAAAGAGTACAGCTGCTCTGCTCTGCGTGTGCTGCACCTTTAGCGTGTGTAAGCTTTTTAGGACTACTGCACATAAGAAAAGCATTTAACACAAACTATATAAAATCACTAGATAGACACTAATCATATTGCTTTTTAGTACATACTGCAGCTGCCCTGACAAAGTATATACTTTGCATAAAGTATGGATACAATGTGTTCCTCTTTCTTATATATGCTGCAGAAAGGATTGTGGGCGTGAATAAAAGCGTGCTGGCTTGCATACTGGAAACATTCTAGCGGCTGCAGTGAGACATTGTGGTATTTTTGGACCATTGCATTTGACACATGTATTGTATGGTAGTATGAGTACTGGAACACACCCATGATATCTGTGCAGGAAAAAAAAGAAGCAATTAGGATATCCAAGGCCTCTACAGTGACTGTCCACGCTTTATGAATTACAGCTAATGATCTTTCTATGAGAGCAATATCCCTGAAATGATTCAACCCTTCGTGTATCGATGGAGGCTCAGGGGAGATCCACAGGTTTATTATTATGGTCTTCTTGGCAGCAGTAATGCCAACAAATATGACCCTTCCCCAGGGCTAACCTGGAGCCTGTCCTATAAAGCCAGTTTACCAAATTACCCGGAGTCATTTTCAGTTGATTCTGTTCCAATAAAAGTGAATTCAGCATCCTCTCAACCTGCGCTGGGAAACTAGCTGACATTGCTTCTTTTTTTTTACCTGAATCAACAGAAAACGACTCAGACCAACCGAAATAAACCAGGCTTGTTTGGTGAACTGGCTCTCTGGAACAGGCCTCTGGTGTTGTTACTGAGAGTCATCGATGAATAATGAGGTGGGTTTATTTAGGAATTGGAAATTCGAGGATATTTTTGAGACTCTTTGGCTGTTTGACTGCAGGCAAAGGTTGCCTTAGCTCTCTTCTGTTTCTGCTGTTTATGTGACAGTGTGAACAGCACAGATCACATTTATTCTAATATTTCAATTCAGATTAGGTCCAACTTTGATATGCAGTCCTAAATCACAGACAGGTCAGATTTTTGAAAGTGACCTCAGTCTCGACAGTCATATTGTAATTTATGCAACTTTTACGTCACTCTAGATTGACATTTGTCACAATTCCCAGGAGTCATCCGGTAAAAGCCACGGAAGACAGCTGGAGGTAATCAGTGGAGGGACAGTGAGGTGTCACAGCTCAGCAGGTTGTGTGGAGACATTTCTGTACAAACTGTACAAGTTACAGTCTGCTCAGACATTCACCAGCTCCCACTGCACATTCATATCTTATAGATGAAAGCTATGCTGCGTGACTTCTTTGTTTTGACCAGTTCACAATGGAATCTGATATTGGTTACATTTAAAAAATAAAGTGAACAGCCAAACAAAACAAAAATCAGATTGGAGCAGTTAATCCAAATTGAGGCTTGCAGTGAGAACAAAGCTATCTTGGACCAAAGATTAGATATAGAAGGACAATTCCAGGAAACATGATGGTTTGTACAAACAGTACTTTGGTCTACCTGTGAGCTTTATTTTGAAGGCCCTCTCCACTGTGGCATAAGATCTATGCACAAACTTGGAGTGATGATTCACGTGCATTATTGGATAATTATGTCAGCCATAATAAGAGGCCAAGGTCTTATCATTTGAAATAAAAGTATATTCCACCATTTTTAAATACGATTTTTTATCAAACAGCAAAATAGATGTTTATTTTTCCTCCGTGACAATGTGCTGCATACAAATATCAAAAATTACAAAACTAAAAAACATCAATAAAAGCAAAGACCACATTCTATCACAACTGCTGAGGAAAGTTGCATATTTTTTTATGGTTTCTTCAATAAAATTTGCTGTAAAAAAAAAAAAACAGCAGTCAATTCAGGACAGGTGTCTTTATGAGGCAGACAGTCTGAGGCGAGAGTCAGTGATCAATCAATGGGCTCGCAGTCGACAGAATCCTTAATGAGGCAGGTGGTGGCTATCCCACCTTCCCTCCTCATACTGCTGCACGGTGTGCTTCAAGCCTCTGCAGAGGTGGATGAGGTATTACTACACAGATCGCCCACAGAGAAGGCCGACAGCATGGGTTTTGTTGATGTCTTACAAAGTATAATACAGAACGTCCCTGCAGAGAAAAGCCCTCTGTGAAGTTAAGGCAAACAGAGAAACCTGCAGTAGTTTCTTGGTGGTTACCTGAGTCTGTCCGTGTCTTTGAATATCAGTCTCTAGAACTACCATCCGAGCTCTCTTCACCTGCTGCTTTCCACTTTTTCCTGCTCTTTTTTGAGTTCGGCCCGGAGTCTGAGTCTTTGTGGGTGTCCTGCTTCCGCTTTTTGCGCCTTTCAGTCCGTCTCGCCCTCTCCTCTTCATCGCTACTGTCGCCTGAGCTGCTCTCCTCGTCTCTCCCTCTGGTTTTTACAGTTTTCTTGTTTTTATGTCGACTTTTAGTCCTTTTCTTCCGCTGCTTTTCTTTGGTAGCACCGCTGTCATCGCTGCTGTCGCTGCTGCTGTCGCTGCTCGAGGACTCTGCTTTCTTACGCTTTTCCTGATCATCCTTCTTCTTCTTCTTCTTTTTCTTTTTTCGAGAGGACTTTTTGGACCGTTTTGATAAGCTTGCCTTTGTGTCAGATTTGGACTTTTTCATTTTGTGACGTCCAATCTTCTTTTTGGCACTGTTTTTTTCACTAAGGAAAAGACACATTGAACAAAAATAATTATAGACTCGACAGTTGTAGTAGATATAGTGTTTCAGAAGGGCAATACATCAACTTAACACATCCAGATAAGTTTACTTGGTCATAAGGGGTACTACTCTGTGAGTGAAAACTAGTATACAGGCCTTTCATGATGTCATCACATGATTTCAGCTGCCGCTAAGAAATTCTTCCAGACAGTGTGCTTAAAATATGTACTGCATGGCATTCACTCAGCAGGGAGGATCTAATGACACGTTTACATCATTTAGCACAAATGTTACAGATGCAAAAGATGCGTGAAGTGATCATGTCCTCAGGGTGTGTATGAACACAGAGTTGGTTGTGTGAAGACTAAAAAAACTGTGAAGCGATAACAAATAACATCGCATTCATTAAATGAGGGTTGAATTCAATTAAATGTTGTTTGCTGACAATGATTCTTTCTTTTGCATGAGCCCTAACTTTAGCAGCATGGTGCTGAATAAATCTCTGCGGCGCTACTTTAAAATCTGACATCAATTCTTATCTCTTACTTATTTAATGCAGTGCTGCATTTTTGCTTACCCGTCGCTTTCAAACTCCTCTGGATAAAGCTCCTTGAAGCCGCTGTGTCCCCACCTGTGATGTGAAGATGTAGATTTGTCAATGTTGTCAAACTCTCCTACATTTACATTATAGTGTGGATAAATATGCACCGGCTAGAATACTTATAAGGAAACCAATTCACTTTCTGCTTTTTCTTCTTCTCACCTTCCAAGATTAGCCACTCTGAGATTTACCCAGGTAATTTCAAAAGAATTGCAAAAAACCTACATAGTTGAGGATGTACTGTACCTGTCGGGATCATTGGCCTCAAATTCATAGAGTTTACGACTCCAGTATCGAGCCTCTCTGTCATCATGTTCGGACACTCGCTCTCTGCTCCGACTCAGGTCTCTAGAATGATCCGGCACTCGATCACAGTGCATGTGGCCCCTGGAAAAACAGCCATCATCAATAAATCAAATGGCGACATACAGAAACGGCTCCCTAAACTGAGAGATACATTATGAAACATGAGCTTCGGTGTCACTTGGGTTGAGGTGGCTTGAATTAAATTAGGCTGCTCCTACCTCACACTCTTCGTATCTGATAAATGTTTGCGGTGGGGCGTCTGGACCTCCCAGCCCCGCATTTTCCACATCTCCGTCTCCTCCTGGATCTGCAGTGGGTCAACAAGAGTAAGTAAAGACTGCCCTGACACACTCACGCCAACACACACACTGCGAATGCTTTATTTGTTGCAACACACCTCTGGTATAAGTGGTGTGTCTGGACAGAAAACTGTCCATTTGAACAGTTTTTAAAAAATAAAAATGATTTCCATAAGTTACCTTGTCTCAGCCTTTCTTAAATGTGATGCATTTCTTTGTCTTATGGGAGATCACCTTAGCCTTCATGAGATTGTGATCGGCCCTTTTCACTTTTAAATGTTATATTTTACATTTCATAGAACACTGTTGATACACTGGTTAATAAATAATTAGTATAACTCTTAATAATGGTTGGTTTAAACCCACAACTGATTATAAAGATGATAGACTGGAGTATTATGAATGATAATTTATATTTGTGGATAGTCAACATTTCCTGCATTATCAGCCCAGTGTTTAGTCTACACTGAGTTTATTTGATTACTTAGTCTACCGTTATTCATATCAATAAGAGTGGACAAAATACAAGAAACATCAGTATAATGCAATACAACTTCACAGCACCTCATATACAACACTGTTGACTATTAAGGTTTTAAAAAGAGGTTATATTAGGGGGCATTCCCTTTAGCTAGGTTCACTTGGGCACATTTCTTAGTTTCCCACATAAACACGTGAACTCAAACGCACCTTGTTGTGGGCATCAGTGTGGCGGATTACATTCCTCAGCAGCGTCTTCCCCAGCGTCTGCTTTGACATGATGGCACCTGGCGTAAGACAAATGTAAGTCATATATACACTAAGCCGATTCCTGGTTAATACACCTAAGGATAAAGAGTGATAAGCGCCAACATATCCATCTTCTGGACAAACCACAGCTGTTATATGAACCATGACCGGTTAGCCTAGCCTGCTCGATTAACACTGTTGGATATTCGGGCACAAGGAATACCATTCAAGTAACACGAATCAACCTGTTTAAAATATGCATAAAATACTACTGCTACGGTTTCGCCGTAATTTCGTAAACAAGTAGAAGCTTTACCTTTTCAAAATAAAGTAGAACAAAACACGACTTGCTGCTTCGAATGGTACTTCCGCTTTACGCAGCTACGTAGCTGACGTAACATTGCGGCACAACTACATTACTGAACGTTGGGAAAACTGAAGTGTGATTGGTCAGACGGCACGTGAATCATCGAGTCAGGAAACTGAGCCAATAGATGTTTGAATCACGGTTTTAGGAGCAGAAATAGCGAAACAGTTACTTTGTTTTGTTGAAACAAGAACCAGTTAAACGTCAAATGTTTAAAAATGACAAAAACGTACCATTATTCGATTGAAAATCTTGGTAACAAAATACTACAACGAACTTGTCAATTAACCTATGCGAGCTAATTAAACAAACCACAACAATAGAGGAGTAAGTAGTTTTTAGCGAATAACCTTTTTCTTCTCTTACTGTTGTCAGATTGAACCAGGGCAGACCAAAGAGTTGGCAAGGAGGAACAAGAGATGGAAGACCATGTTGCTCACTTCTGCTATACGTGTAAGTAAACTAGCATGATATTAATACCCTACTGTTTGCCACAATGACTTGAAAGCCTTGCTTCTGTCATTTGTTGAGTTGTTGTTTTCACCACAAATTTCTATTTATTTTATTAAATTTATTGTCAAATAAACAATAATTAAAGAGAAGCTGTTAATACTATCGGGATTTAAGGCTCCCTCCAACAGTGCTCATTAAATGAGCATAAATTAACTTGACACTTGAAATGTATATAAACAGAAGGAGGATGTAAACAATTCGAGCTAAATTAGATGGCTATCTTTTGTTGAAGACTAATGATAATCATGTATTTGTTATTTGTATAGCATATTGTTAAACAACGTGACAAAGTGCAGCAAAATAAAAATGGAATCTAATAATATAATACATAAAAACAGAAAACAACATGACAACTAATTATTTTAACTCATGGGAATCAGCTAGCCTCCTTTAAACAACTCCAAAGTAGTCCAATAATGTTATTTTTATTTTAATAATGTGTTTTGGTCGCATTCAAGTAACAGCGCTATGACCATGTGTAAAGCTGACAACTTCCCCTAGAGGTGTATGAGATGACCAGGACATAGGCAGTGACTTTCATGGTAGAAGTACTCAGATCTTCGTACGAAACTAACAGCACAAAGATATATTCAATGTATCAAAGTAAAAGTACTATTTTTTTCAGAATAATTTAGGTCTATGCTATAATAGTGGCTGATCATTATTGATGCATTCATGTGTACATCACTTTCATACTGCAGCTGGTAAATGTGGGACAAATTTAAATGTATTCCTATATACATTATACAAAATATTTTATTAACTGCTGGGTAGCTTGTGATTATTCCTATTGAGAAAGAATGTTATAATTTATTTGTTGAACATATTTTGTATTATTAATAATCTGACTTGAAAGTAGGGAGTAGCTAAAATGATCAAATATATATAGTGGCAACTAAAGTATCATATTTATCTCTGGCTTGAAAGGGGGAAAGGTAAATAGGCAGTATAAGTGCATGTAAATATAATGACATGCTGAGTAAATACAACAGTTTGTGACTTGTTTGAAATGTAATGATAGACCAGATGTTTCCTCCTTAATTATATTTATATATTAATGATCCATTAACGGAACACAACTGCACAATAAAAAGTAACAACTTTACAAAAATATGCAATTTTTCCTCCCTGTATCCTGTCTTTATGCTTCATGCTAAGTTGGGCTATAGAGTCCTGGCTTGAGTTGCAATTGACCCAAATAAAAACAAGCATTTACACTCTGCGCAACCCAGTTTCACTTAAGTCCTCAGAGGGGAACATGGGGTGCTGCATACAGTCGGCCCTGCATGGCCGCAAAATCAGCCATCCACATTGTGATCAACAGTTTCTCAACATATATGTACATGGATACAGGAAGAGGGATCACTTTGTAACAGTTAATTAGGCTTCAGCCTATTTAAAGTACCCTGGCAGCCAATACTTTAAAGGCACAACATGATGAAGAGTAAGTAGCGCTCAATTTAGTGGCGGCCTAATTAGAGGTTTTAATAAGGAGTCTACTTGGTTACAATTCATGTATGAAGCTGCTCCTTATTACCACTCGACTGAGGCGATGATTGCATGCTCCCAATAGTATCCTGTGGGAATCTAAGTTCTGTCCTATTAAACATATATATAATTTATATTCAACCTCATTTTAGATAACTGCCTGTTAGCTTTATGACACAGTTTGAGTGGAAACAGAATGCTTGAAAAAGGCAGAGTTGACTTTGAAGCTGCTGTTCAACCAAACGAAGGCTACAGTCATTTCACCGCATTGAGCAGCTTGAGCCAAATTATTACACTCACACACACAGACATGTGTTTTAACTGAAAAACTAGACCTTGTTGCATATTGTTTGTTTCTCCTTCGCCGTGTATCAGTTTTTGTCCAAGACATTTATCGCATATCCTCCAAGTTCTGACGCCAGTTACTGTGGACAATTTTTTAACTAGAAAATATTCCTTTTAGGAAAGAAATGTTGTCTTTTTGTGCAATTTTTTCCTCTCAAAATAGACTTCCTTAATAAGGAAATGTGACAATTCTTGTATGTAAAAGCTGCAGAAGTGTAAAGTTATCAGTGATTGAAAGTAACAAACTTCAGACGAAGTACTTTACTTAAAGTAATTATGTTAAATGTTTTCATATAAATTGAGCAAATTATTTCATTTGGCTAATTAATGCACTGATATTTTGTAAAGTAGCTGACTTGAAATGACAATGACTGACTTTGAGCCACCTCTCACTCCCCCCAGTGTTCTCTCCTGAACAATGAACATAAACAGCCACAGACTTCTTTTATAAATTGCATTTGACAATAAAAATGGATAGGAATCTAAGGGACAAATCTTATCAGTCTGTGGTGCTTCATGCATATCTGTTTGAAGGTCACTGAAATAAAAAAGATGGGTAACTCTTATTTCACGGCGGGCAAAATAATAATTCAGATGCAAACAATCTGTTCTATTTTAGCAACTCATTTGATTTACAAATTGGCCGACTGCATGCTGTCCCTGTGGCAAACCGGCTTTCTTCTCACCTCCGGGCTCCATAGTGTTGGAATGACTTTCCCGCCACTCTTTGAACAGCAAAGTCACTCCTCATATATCATCCGTGCATGAATAGAATATTGTCTGTTCAAAAAATACTTTGTTTCCCCCAATTCCCTCAGTCACATCTTGGTCTGCCAAATCTTCATCATCTGCCTGTCCTGTAGCAGTTTGTCCTTGTCTTTTTAATATTGGAGCAACAACATTCAAAGAATAAGAAAGAGTGCACACACACAAAGAAACCGTTGAAACTTTATGAGGGCATTTTCTGAAAATGTTTTGAAGAACCTACTGAATTTGCCAAGCCGATTTCAACACACTTCCAGCAGCTTCTTCTGCCCAAAATTCCTGCCGCTTTTTCTTTGGAAACGATACTTAGACTGAGTTGTTTGTTCTCCAGTGTTGGAGGGAGCCACTTTAAACTGAGCTATTTAATCCCTCCATCAAATACGTGTACCTGCATATTTTGATTGACACAGCTGATAGGATGTTTTTGTTTTGCCTCAGATAGAAAAAAGCAGAGCCAAACTTTTCCATTTGTGTTCCTGCTTGAAGTTTTGAAAACTTATACTGGAATTAGTTACAAAACCAGATTGCAAGGCCTCAAAAGAGGCAGTATAACCTATAAAGGGGCTCTCTCTCAGAGCTTGGGATCCCCAGTGAGTATATTACAGTAATCCTCCACTCAAAAGTGTGTTTGCTTGTTGTGACTTCACTTGGATGTCTGAACTTCACTGTGCAAAATAATGTCTGTGCAGAGAAACTAGTAGATTACTTTCAGGGTAATTTGCTGGAAGCAGGCAAGCTTCTTTGTTCTCAGTTTAACCCATTCAGAGCCCAATTATGTTACAAAAACAAAAAACAATGCTTTAAATACTATCACCAATCAAAGAAGTTATGGGTCTGTTTATTCTGGTGATTTTTTTTCTCTCCTTTGCAATGGATGGAGAAACTGAACGTGAGAAACAGCCCAATAAAATGACAATAGATGGTCTGAAGAGACACACACACTAGTTTCAGAAGGTTGAGTTTTAGTTTTTATATATTTAGTTTTACAGTAGTTTTACTTTGTTTTGTGAGGGCCAGGCATCCAAAGTACATATGTAGCTACATATACAAACAAAATCCATAGTTGGGGAACTGTACCGGAAAGTCCATGATAATAAAACGTTTCTGTCCGTTGTGAAGCCGTTGCAGCATAGCACCATCTCCAGAAATGTCAAGTCCGTTCAGTTTTTTGTGGTTAGTTGATGGGAAGTCACGCTGCTTCTTTTTTCACAAGTTATATATTGGAGTGAAAAATCTAAAACTGCAGCTCATTCATACATTTTTATTATATTTTTTTAACCAGGCAATATCATTTCAGTTTAGTTGTAGTTAATAATTCATTTTGTGGGTTTACTAATGCATATTTTTCACTTCAAATGTTCGTATTAGTTTATGATAATAACCCTGCCAGTAAACCTAATGTACATTATTAATTTATCTACCTATTTATATCTTAAGCACTCTCTCCTGCTGTGTGATCTACATATAGTGTAAATCTGATGCTCCAATAGTTTGGTGGTCCACATGCATCTTTATGGCTGTGTAATTTGGCTCGACAGTAAAATAGCTCATTAAAGCATGTGTTGATGGGGCTCATACAGAATTTAAGACGCTGTCATTTTGTTCTGGGCAGAACTGCAAGCTGCCACACAGAGACCTATTTCACATTCTTACTGATGACACCAGCAACATTTCTAACAGCTTAATGACAGCGTGCTCAGCCAAAACGCCTTTCAAAGGACTACTTAACACATGTCTTGGAAACCTTTTGTTTCTGTTGCCTGCTGCTCAAATTATAACTCTTTTTACATGTTGGTTTAATCTGATGGCTGTAATGTTTTCAGACCATTCTCTAAATAACGTGTTTCTTTAAGGCTTTCTGTCAAATTTGCGGTGAAAATTCTAGTCTGAAAAGAGCTGTAATTTTAGGCTGATTCTATAAATACCGCTTTCCGTTTGCTTCTTTCAGAGTAACTCCATACTTCCTTTGACTGTGTAAATATATCATTAACGTCTTGCTTGTGTCGGCTTGTGTGTGCATGTTGCTCTTATGCAAGCCTTTGATTTTGTCAACAAACAACACATAGATTCCAGTTCTCTTCTTTGATCCACATGTGGATATTAATTTTATCTGCAGTGACATACAGCACACAGAAATCAAAAGGGAAAGGAGAAGGAGAAAACCTCCCTCCTCCTTGTGAAAGGAGAGAGCAGTGAGGAAAGGAGGGAGGAGGAATGAGGGAGAGGGGGGAGGGTAAACACACCCAGACAGAGCCATGTCTGACATCCTCGCTCACTGAAAGAAGGAAGGACTGATACAAAGCCAGTGCGTCCGAGCAGAAGAGAAAGAGGGGAAGGAGGGAGGGAGGGCAGAGAGGGAATAAATGCTAAAAGACCGACAGGGAAAAAAGGGTGAAAAAGATGCACAAGAGCTGCATCAGTTCTCGTCCGCAAGGAACAAAAAACATTGTGTTCATCGTGAATGGGAGCTGGTGAGCTCGAGCACAAGGCGAGTGCAATGAGAAACCAGGCAGACTTCAGTCGCTGGCGTTGCTGAGCACCAATCCTCTCCCTCTGTGTCTGTCACTCTCTGCCAGCTAGGACTGAGCCTTGGTATGATTTAGGGGAAGGGTTCAGGGCTTTTGATTAGGATTTTGAGCTTTATGTTTTAGGGATATGCTACTGGAGAGGATTTGAACGTGCTGTTATTTCTGATTGAACACAGTGTGCGACGTGGAGACGCCTCTGGTTGCTGCTTTCAGGGCTGCTCCCCTCCCTGCTGTCTGTGGCTGTGTTTGGGCTATGGTCCTGACTGAGAAGCAGAGCATCACCCAGATGCGGGGCTACGACTGTATGGGAGGTTAAGCTCGTAAACACCAGCATGGGAGCCAAACAGATGAAATGGTAAGAGCTGATATTTAAATTATTATTTTAACATCAAGTCAAACCAGGCTGCCATTTCTTTTGTCTCCAGATCTGTAGCAGAGATACAAAATCAGGCCCAAATTCAGGAGACTATACATCATCTAAATAATCTCTATCAGCATGTTGCTCTCAGTCTAAGCGGTAGTAATTTGTTTCACTATAACAACACGACTCTGATGCCCCACTGTGCAGGTTATTGTTCAAAGTGTTTACAGTGCAGTAGGTGTGGGTGTGTCCCTGTCTCTGCGTGAGCTGAGCTGCTATTGCCTAGCAACCACAGCCTAACTTCTATTACTGGCTCTTCCATTTCATGATTTGGATGAAGATCATACATTTTATATTATATTAAAATAATAAATTAAAAATGTTTCCCCCTGCAGTTTAATAAGGCTTGTTTTTTTGGATTGTAAACAGCTTTTTAAAAAATACCATCTTACCCTGATTTAATACACCCAACAAGCTAATTATCAGCTACTGTGTTGAACTAATCCTTTAAATGAACCTCTAACTAGTTAATGTTTAGACTTTTCATGTTGATCACTGTTGATGAAAGAAGTGCACAGATACTACTTGTAAAAATACTCCATTACTGGTAAAAGTTCTGCATTTAAAAACCTACTTTAGGAGAAGTGGAGAATCATTATGAGCAAAATGTACTTAATGTATAAGAAGTAAATGTGACAAATGGTCTGTGTTAGTTTATGTTACATCACAGGACTGATGATGCAGTAGCTGGTCTCAGGGTCTGGCCCCTTGTGAGGTGATTAATGATAGTGAATAAAAGGAAAAACAAATAAATACGATGTTTCTGTTTTAGGACCTTCCTCTAATCTTTAAGACAATAAAACTTTGCAAGCAGTTGCAATACAAAGTGTGAAGAGTGAGCATATAAAAGTCTAACATAAAAATTAAGTGCAAAATCAAAAATATACACACCATGCCAAAATGAGGTTGATAGTGTGGATCATAAAAATATAAACAAATAACATAGCAATCAATCCACACTGTATCAGATCTGAAGTATAGAGTCAGAGTACATAGATGTCAGTGATTGTGTCCGTGATATTACACCTAATGTCCCATTATGTTTTCAGTGGAGTCAACAAGAGACACACAGAAAGAGGAATATTACTTCTCATACACCCTTTTTCATACTTAAAAGGTTTTTGAAATGAAACCATCTGAGAAGTTTAGAGGGTATCTTTGCTGGAACTGCTAAATACTCGAAAACATGACAAGAGGCCCCAAGCAGACACAGCTTTCTGGATACAAGGAGTCGCTTCAAGCACCTGTTTAACAGTGCATTACATCTGATACATTTGTTATGTTCTTTAATGTAAAATCTTATTCGGAAAGGAACCATTAACCAGTGTCAGATGATGAAGTGGACTAAAAAGTGGACTAAAAAGTACAATATTTCACTTTGAGATGTATGGAAGCAGAAGAATAACACGGCCTAAAATAGAGGTAATCAAGTAAAGTACTTCAAACTTGCACTTAAGGGGATAGTTTAGACTTTTGGACGTGGGTTGTATGAGGTACTTATCCATAGTCAGTGTGTTACCTACAGTGGATGGCAGTTGTTACGCCCCCAGTTTGGAGAAGCAGGTAGGAGCAATGTACTGTTGTGGAACGTGGAAAAAAACGTTTTTTAGCCACTTAAAAAATGTTGTTGTTTTTTTATTTTCACTGCAGCGGTTATTTATAATCTTTTCAAAGCCACCAGAAATCAATCAATCAAGTCATTTTACCCTGCAGAACACGCAAGGTGATAGTCAACCGTTGCCTAGATTGGTCAATTTGTATCTAATTGCCATTTTGGTGAATCCAAAGTAACCATTGAAAACACCAGAGTCACATGATGACACAGACAAACTAAACATATGAGGCAGCGACAGATGAGCACCTCCAGTGTTCTGTAAGGTAGACAGAAGTCTGGTGGCCTGAAGAAAGCATATAAAAGCACTTCAGTTCCCCTGCGTAAACTTGAGCTGTAGTAAGTAAAGTAATGAAAATATTCCAAAAATAGTCTACAGTTAATATTTTTTTTCACAGTTTTTTTAGTTGGGACCTTTTTAGGTGGCCAAAATATTTTTTGCTGCAGCCTGTGTCCACAGACATACATTGCTAAGCTTCTGTATCTGTTCTCCTGCCTGTGGTTACTGTGATGAATAAGTACCTCATACAACACACTTATAAATCCAAATGAACCCTTTAACTACAGTACTGGAGTAAATGTACTTAGTAACTTTCCACCACTGCTGATCAAATGATGTTAATCTGTTGTACTGAAGCTCATCTCTAGCAAATCCCAGTGCTTAATCTTTGGCTTAACCCATATGTTCCAAATCTGTATGTGTTCTTTTGGTGCAACGCTGAGCAGCGAGCATCAAATGAGTTTTATTGAAGTGCTGCACACTGAGACAATGACAGAGGGTATCTTGATAATGTCATTGTCTGCAATGACAAGATTAGTTGAAGGGAGCTGCTTTGATCCCTCTTTCCAGAAACACTCAGGGATAATCACAACAGCATCTGATAAGACGCTTAGTTCATGTTTTTTATGTGACCTGCCGCAATTACTCTTTCTGAGAAGCTGGAACAACAAAACTACAAGAACTTTCCCAGTGTGACTTAACTATCCTAAATTAAGGTTTTGAATATATAATTTAAATTTTCTTTTGCCAGCAGCAGCGTAACAATGAACTATTACGTAGATTGCCATGAATTGTGGTACAGATACCAACTGAACCAAGACGATAATCACTTTGCTGATCCTCTGGCTTTCCCTCTACTGCCCCTTTGAGGATGACATTTATGGTTTCACGGGAAATTTCACAGCAACTGTAAGATGAATTGACATACAATTTGGTTAAGACATTCACGTTCCCCACAGGAGTAATTAAAATATCTTTGTCGATTCCTTAACGATCCATGCTACGCTATCATCAGGTCAAATTGTTAATTAGCACAATACTAATAACTACAATGATTTATGAGCAAATACCTGCAAAACAGTATCATCAACCTCAATTGTGCTATTTAGTTGTTAGCTTGGGAGGCATATCTATGTTACAATGGTACTATGTTCCCACGGTCCTATGTTCTCAGGGTCCTATGTTCTCATGGTCCTATGTTCCCAGGGTCCTATGTTCTCAT
>CAFUXE010000463.1:864526-892210 GCA_903364295.1 Serranus cabrilla
TATGTTCTCAGGGTCCTATGTTCTCAGGGTCCTATGTTCTCAGGGTCCTATGTTCCATAGTTGGTTGTTGGAGCTCTGTCAGTCAAACTTGACCCAAGCCCTGTTTCCGAATGTTGACATATTTGGAAGTAGCAATGGCCAACTTCAGTATTATTGATTTCCTAACCCAAACATGTTTAAGAATGATTTTCTCCTCCTCTTCATCTTTTGTTTATCCCTTTCCTCTTTTAATTAGTTGTCAATTTCTTATTATTTCATATTTAGGGCTAAAATGCATTCAAGTTACAGTTGTTCTCCATCATAAAGACTAACTATTAACCAGACTAAGACCTGTGGCAGTGCAACTTCATGACTCTGAGTCAGGATCAGAGTCCCCTAACTTGAGCCCATGCCATATTTTGACAATATAGACCTAGGGAACATCTATTCAGGTTCTCATTACGTGCTCTGTAGAGCTTGGGTAGGGAACACAACCATTTATATTTGGGGAACCTACCTGTAGGACCCTGGGTACATAGAATTAACCTCGTTAGCATGCTAACAGGCAAAACAAAAACGGTGAACATGCTGTGGAACAAATAATACCTGCTTAGTATTGACATCTCAGCATTGTCTTTTTAAGCATATAGTATGTTGACATTAGCATTTAGCTCTGAGTCATGCCTATGCACAGCCTCAGTAAGTAGCCACAGGAACATGTGCACAGTTATTCCATAAAGAGTCATTAGGCACTCAACAGGGACAGATAACACAACTGTTTACTGTCTGTTGTGTTATGAGCTTGTGCTGAGTAATGCTTTTGGATAAGCAGAAAATCTCATCGGCGACAATCTAAATCTCACTGCATATGTATGCAAGAACATGGTTAAGTGTGCAAATGCAATCCCTCAGGACATTCTCTGGTTTCTAAACACAGTTTTATCCCACAGTTAAGTCCACAGTTCTATTTTCTCCTCTTCTTTTTTGGGCCTCAGGCACAGGGTGATGAATTCTCTATCCTTTCTCTGGCATAGAGTTTAGATCTCTTTCTGCAGACGCACGCTTGTTTTTTCCATGCAGACAAAGAAGGAATCCCATGTTAAAGGACCATGCATAATGCCATAGGTCACAGGTCACAGTAGATGTATCATATTTCTTCAAACACAGCAGAGTGAATATGACAGGCGGCCTGTACCTCAGGCGGCTGGAGATGCTCTCAGAAAACACAAAACACATATTCAAACAAGCTGCAAGAAAACAGGCCACTCAGAAACCATACGAGCATTTTGTTTTGAAATGATGGCCAAAGGGGGAGCAAACTATGTAAAGAATTTCCTGTGGGAAATGACAGAGTTGCGTGCATTCCTGCTAGTGCTGTAGCAGGTTTTCATCCATCTCTGTCATGTGTTTTTACTGATTGTGTTATTTGTAAACAGGCTGCAATAAACTGTATTCTCATGGGAATTAAATGTTTAAAAAGGATATTGTTTAAAGGTTAGCCCAGATGTGATTAATTCTTATTTTTGTGCTCTTTGGGGAGTTATTAAAGCATGTATCTCCATTTTATGTTGCTTGGCTTATTTATTGCCATTCGTTTGGCAGAGATGCAAACACACAGACACACACACACACACACTCATTCCTGCCTGTGCCCACCATCTGTTTCAGCCTCAGCTCAGCCAGCCCTGCTCACTCCCCGAAAGAGGAGTATGTTATCACCCAGCCTGCTGACACCCCTAAAGAAGAAACACTCCATGATCAGTCTGAGGACCAGGGGGAAGCTCAGGATGACAAATCTGAGCTGACAGAGAAGAAATCTGTCACAGGTTGGTTGGCTGCACATCAACTCTTGTAGAGCAAGATGCGATGCAATGAATCCCTACAAAGAAAAAAAGAAAAAGCTCCATTGCCTCATCTCCGCTGTACCTCTCTTCCTTTCAGAGGAAGTGTCTCTGTGTGGATTGTGTCCCTCCCTTGGGCACGATGTGCAGGAGGAAGAAAAGTCCTGGGAGGAGCAGCTGGACGCCCACCAGGAGCAGCTGGAGAAGGAGATGCAGGAGGCCAGGAGGATGGTGTTCCGCCTACAGGTAAGTCTGATGATGACACACTTAGAAAACAAACCGCTGCACTTTCAGTATTAAAACTCTGACAGAAGGCCCACAGAGTACAGATGCACCAGAGAAACACAGCGAGACTTTCAAGACTTCTGATCTTCCACTTTGTTTTAGTTTATTTTTTAATTCCCTGCAAGAGTTACTTTCTATGCTCAGTAGGTTTTCCTGATTATAGTCCTAATTTTCATTAAGTAACATTTTAATTGCAGTAATTTTACTGAGAGCATTTTCACAGTGTGGTATTTGTATTTTCACTCAAGTAAAGGATCTGAAAACCTCATCCACCGCTGGATATCAACTGATATTACCAAACCATAAGCTGAGCAATATTGCCTGAACCCCTTAATACATTTGATTATTCAGTCAAGGTCCAGTTTTTATGTTATACTTTGAATATGTTTTTGTGTTTAACTGTGTACTGTTTGTTACAGCAGGTGAGGCTTGAATCTCTGTGTACTCCTGCAGGCATTGCAATATTATTTCAATTTGATACGGTTCAATCCAGTTTAATTTATTGGCTTTATTAGCTGGGAACCTTTGCTGTTCAGCCAAGTGTAAAAATTCCAAACTGCTGTATTTACAAATATAAATACAGAAATAAATCAGGCGTCTTTGCCATGTTTATGGAATCATGACTGCTTACAGGCCTTTACTCTGTGTGTCTCCATATATTTATGTGTTTTTTTGTCCTCAGGCGTTGCTGCTGCATGGCTCCCTCCCAGAGGAGGACCAGGATGGATCTGTGAGCTTCGGAGATAACCGGGCTAACGCAGAACAGCAGCTGGTACAGTGCCCTCTCTCTGCTAACTCGAGAAAACAACACTTGCTCGCTACTCTGTGTGAAGTGTCAGTGTCAGCCCTTCTGTTGTGATGATGTTTGCAGCCATCACTCCTCTCGAGAGTGGCTACTGTAGAGCACAATTGAATCTCTCTGATCTGCTAGCCCGCTGTCATGCGGGCCTGCTGCCTCCTCATACGTTCTGACATTTTTCCATTCTCTAATTATGCTGCTCGTACGCTCTCCCTTTGAAGGTTCTAATCCGCAGTCGTCTGGACCAAAGCATGGAGGAAGCCCTTGATCTCAAGGTACAGTTCGTAAATGTAATTAGGTTTATTATAGATGAGCTGCCTTACAAGCAAAGAACCCCTTTCTCTAATGCCTCTGTTCATTTATGTGGCTCTTAGCGGGAACTACTGAGGAACAAACAGGAGGCACGCCACCTTCAGGCAATCAAGGTAAACCTCTTACTCAAATGTTATCCTTTGTGTGCTAATTAAAACGGATTAAAGGATATAATTCAATCTATTCCACTGTTGTGCTATTCCCAACCGATGCTTCTGCACACACAATATATACAGGGTGTCCATGAAGTCTCTTTACAAATTAAAACATGTATTACCAAAGCAAATGAACGGACAAATATGTGCAAATTATTACAAAATGAGGAGTAGATAATGACGTTTTTTTTTGCCTCTTTTAATACACCTCTACACGAAGAACATCAATACAGTACTCGATTTGTTGCCATGTTGGCTGGAGCACAGCCTCATCAATGGTCGCCATGGCATCAGTGATCTTTAGCTTTAGGTCAGTGATGTTCCGTATCTTTGTTCCATATAGATATCTTTAACATAACCCCACAGAAAGAAGGATCACTTTTAGTTTCACTAAACCAGGATACACATTGTGCCTTCTCCTGAGGAGTAGCCATTTTTATAGCCACTAAAAACCACTAACTATTTCATCAACAGAGTACCTGAAATACACAAATGCAATGTGATTAAAAACTTTGATAACCACTGAGTACATACAACAATTCTGATGAAGATATCTCATCAATTACCTTTGTAATCATTTTTTTAATTGTAAAAGAGACTTTATGACACCCTGTATATCTTTCATTTCTTTATGAAGACAATAGAGTATAGAGGACGATGTATGCTATCGATGAGGCAGGTGGGTGCAGTGTATCTGTATTCAGGTCTTCTCTGGACGTTTCTTTGATCTCCCCCTCCTTCTCATTAGGATGCTCTGCAGCAGCGCCTGGCAGTGCAGGAAGATGCTGTGCTGCAGCTAAAGCAGGAACTACTGAGGTGCAACATGGCCAAAGATCAGCTGGAAGGGGAAAATGTGAGACAAGTGACGATTTCCGTTTGACACGATGAAATATTTGACTTGCTTGACCCGCGGATGCAGGTTTATGTGAGAGCAGTGTTACACTCATATATCATGAAGATATATCTGTTTGCAGGCAGAGCTCAAACACAAGCTGAGTGATCGCAACAAATTACTCGGTGAATATGAGGTATCGTCTTTTTATTATTTACACCTCAATGCATTCTTTGGATTTATACATGCATATGCAGACTTATGTCATCTGTCTTTCTTGTCCCGACAGCAGCAGCTCGGGAGGAAGGAAAGAATAATGCAGCAACAGCAGCAAAAGCTTGATGATGCTCAACATAAAGCACATGAAGTCAGCCTCGGACGGGTAGGCATGATGATATATTTCAAGCATTTCAGGTGTAAATGACATATATATTTATAACAATAAAAATAATAATTATTATAATAAATCAATTATATAAAAATGTAATAACTAAATAATCTATCTTTTTTTTCAAGTGTGTATTTTTATGTATTTAAATAATTAGAAATAATAATTGTTGTTATTTTAATTTTACTTCTTATTTATTTATCATTTTTCAAAATACAAGGCAAACATATTAAATCAACTAATTCTAAAATAAAAAAGGATAATAATAAAAAAAAGACATTAACTGGATTAGAATAAAACCAGTGAAACCATATTTATGAATACAATTTAAGTGATTAAAAAAAATCAAGTTTACAAAGAGGATTAATTCACTGGATTCTGTAATTGTGTTGTTGTTGCAAATTACATGAAAGATCAGAACCAATAATGTCTTGTTCAATTCCTGTTCTTTCTAAAAACCCTGCCCAGCTCTGTGCTACACATAGCTGTTGGTTTGTACTTAGTTACATACATTTTTAAAATAATAGTCCCAAATAAGTTTTTTGTTAAAGTCTCACTGATGTGGGCTCTGTTGTTTTTAGGGAATGTTCCTTAAATAGGATTAAAAAGTGAGTGTTGAGTTGTGGATGAATACACATTTGATGAGTATTTAAAGCAGTAAAGAAACATGGCACTCATTGCAGCATTAGCTCATTGATGTGTTTCAAATAGTTTTTGGAACAGCGGAGGCTTAAAGCACGGAGGAATACGCTTCATTAGCATGGCCTAAACTGGTTTGATTTTATTCTTTTTGTGTCGTTTGTTCTTAATAACATAATTGTAGCATATTCCCAGCCTGATTGAACTTATTGACATATAATTAATTACCTGTGTTGTTGTCCATTTTGCAGTCATTCAGGAGTGAAAGTGGTGGTTACAGTAACTCAGTGGCTTCGACGTCTCCTGCAGTATTCCAACACAGTGCACCAGTACGTACAGCTTTTCTATTTTAGTCTTTACTCCATATCTTTAATTGCATTGTCTATTTTGATGGATCATTGTAGGGAAGCTTATTTCTATTAGAAAAAAAATAAGTTATGCATTATAAAAAAATGTCAGAATTATGAAAAGAAATGGTCAAAATGTTGAGTAGATTATAAGATTAATATTATGATAGTCATTTTGAGGCACAGAGTCAAAGCTTTTTGTGGATATTAAGTAAAAAATATACTTGCTAACTCACAATTTTGAGACACTGAGCTAAAATTAATCCTAAATTCTACTTGACTCTATTTTATGATGGCTGATTGAGATATTTTTTCCCTTTTTGGTGGAAATGGGCTCTCGTACTTCTTACCTTAATATGAAAAACAGCATTTATAAATATTGTTTGACTATCAAGAAGCTGTTTGTCACAGGGGGAAGAGCTGCAGCTGGTCAGGGAGGCACTGCGGAGTTTGAGGGACAGCTTTTCTGGCCATGACCCCCAGCATCACACTCTGGACACCCTGGAGCAGGGCGTGGCCAGTCTCATGGACCGGTTACACACTTTGGACAGCCAGCGCCGACAGGACAGAGGGGTACATGCTCCCACACACACACACACACAACGTTTCAGAGCAGATCTCTAAAAAGTAGCAACACATCTGTCACCTGATGAGTGAGTCAACGACCAGTGACATTCAGCTGTTTACCATGAGTAATCGCTTCTTCTTCTAGGAGGAATTTAAATCACCAGGACGCAGAGCCAACTCGACAGACCGTGACTCCTGGCCACAGAGCTCAAGTGAGACAAACAAAATCCTTGTTGTTTGTTTAGGATTTGTCATCCTCTGCAACATCTCAACTCTGACTGTTAAATCAAATTGTGCTGTTCAATTACACTGCTGCTGTATGGAGAGGGCATGTCTGGCTGTGAGGCTGGAGCCATTTTAGATTCTGGTTGTGAAAAACAGTACTTGTTGTTTTTGTCATTATTTCCAGAAATGGCGCACTCACACAGCAGCCCAGGTCTGGACACCACCATCTCCACTAAAGTGCTCTACTTCACTGATCGCTCGCTCACCCCGTTTCTGATTAACATCCCAAAAAGGTGGGAAAAAACACTCTGCATAAGTATTGTTTGTTTACCTACTGTGGTGTGCATGCATTTTAGGCAAATTGCTGTTTGGGTTAGAGTTGCATGCTGAAGACATGACTGGATTCAGGCATGACCTGAGCTACATGTAGATGCTTCAGTATCTGTGCCAGTTAAATGTTTATTCTCAAAAGCTGAAAATGATGGCTTGGGTTTTTTGAAGTGGGGTTTTATGAGGTGCTTACCCACGATCACTTTAAAGGACATGGCGGTCGGTATGCTCCCTGTTTGGAGAAGCAGGCATGAAAGCTAAGCAATGTACTGCTGTGGAACACAGCAGCAAAACAGGTGTTAGCCACCTAAGAAAAGGCCTGTCTTTAATAAAATCAATATGAATTGAAGCGTAAGCTGTATTTACAATATTTTTGCCACTTTACCTTTTCGTCAGAAAGCCTTTTTACGACTGGGAACTGAATTTGTAATATCCATCTAACTCTTCAAAGCCGCCAGACTTCTTTTAAAAAAAAAAGGAATAAAATGCAGCTTCAGTCAGTTCGTTAGTTTGTGTTATTGTGTGACTGTGGTGTTTAAAAATGTATTTAAGATTCACCATAGTAACACAATAACACAAAAAAACCTAATCGATTAAGGTAGTGAGGTTAAAATTACTCCTTCTGTCAAAGGAGTCTGGTGGCTTTGGAGAGAGCACAGATTTACATACAGTAATGGCTTCAGTTTCCCCCTCTGTTAACTTAAACAGAGCTGTCTGACAGCAAAGCGTTGAAAATATTCTAGACATAGAAAACTCTTAAACTGATTTTTTATTTTGGTGGCTAAAATACAGGCTACCCCTGTCCACAGCAGTACATTGCTCAGCTTCTGTATGTGTGCCGATTGCTGACTCTACCATGGATAAGTACCTCATACAACCCCACTTCAAAAAATCAGTACTATCCCTTTAATGTCTCTGTGGGTGTACGTTTTGCATAGATCATGACTGACAGTGTGCTCTTACAGGCTGGGTGAGGTGACACTGCGAGACTTCAAGGCCGCTGTGGACAGACAAGGCAGTTTCAGATACCACTTCAAGGCCCTCGACCCAGAGTTTGGCACAGTGAAAGAGGAGGTAAGCGTGGGAGTGAAATTATAGCCCCTACTTCTTTCCACATCAGCTTCAGTAGGCAAATATAAAATGGCAGTTATGGAGTAAGATATGCTAATAATAGCCGTGGCTGCACTATACTTCAAAACACTGCAGGGGACTGTGTAGTCATTTTCACTTTCTATCCAGACCTTTTGTACGCTTATAGATGTGAGTGGATCTTAGATATGTAAATGCTGGATGTTGGCTGTTCAGGTATTCCAGGACGGAGCAGTGGTGCCTGGATGGGAAGGGAAGATTGTAGCGTGGGTGGAGGAGGACCACGGAGAGAGGAGGTAGAGCCCAAAAACCACAGATCACCACTACAAACCTCAGTTGTTCCCACTGGATCAGGATTTCACTGAAAATACTTGTGATGCCATAATGGAAAAAAAGATATAATACAATTAACTGGGACCAATGGATTTAACACCATTTCGATACAAAACCATGTTTTAAAAAGTGAATGTTTCATATGAAGATTTTGACTGGACACTTGAGTGCCACTTTTCTTTTGAAGGAATGGATATTAGACATTGTTTGCAGTGCATAAGTTAATGTGTGAAATTACCAATTAATGGTCAGTAATGTGATACTTGAAGCTAAAAATGAAATAAGGGTAATTCAGTTTACAATAAATAACATGTCATAAGCTGTGCTCTAAAAGCTGTAATCAGTGCATAGTATGCAAACCTTAAAACAAAAGTGTTTACTAACATTTTTTCACACGTTCCAGATTGCCAAATAGTGATGTTGTTGTTCTGCATCAATTTTGATGTTTTAATAAACATGAATTATTGCATGGATCATTTTGTTGTCAATTATTCCCTGGGCGTACGATCATGACACTGTACACCAGCTCCTAGCTATTATACACCTCCACTCATGCACCCACACATTAATAAACAAAACACAGATTATTATTAAAGTCAATTCATTTTTCCAGGAGGTTAAGAATTACATTTGCTGCTGCAGATCAACCCACACAGCACAAAGGGAAACATTGACATGTTTGTTTCAGTGAAAAAACATCATTTTGGATTGAGAAGCGGATCAGTTTGCAGGGGAGCTGCTTATTGTTTGTTAGCTGAAGTTCTGAGGCAGAGTGTTCACAAGGCTTTTCAAATTGCATAGCAGGGATTTAGCCTGTCTTGGTTATTTACTTTTGAGATATTCTCTGTCAGAATGCACTGCAAACTTTCCAGATTCTTGCCAGCACGACTGATCACTTCTGTGTCTGTTTCTTCATGAAGGCAAAAGGGTCAGAGAACACCAACTCTCAAAGTAAGCCTTCGTTTCTTCTTGTTAAAAATGGCAGATGCAGTATCTTCGACCACAGTTTTGGGAAATTCCAAAAGCAAATAGTAGACATCCTCCACTTCCAGTAAGACGTCCTCCTGTGGAGAAGAATACATTCAGCACACTGCTTGACCCACAAATGTAGAAAGAGGCCAATTATGTATCTTTTATGACATCCAACTACGCACCAACACACATCGGATTCTAAAGTGGTTCATTATAACTGTTCAAGGGAGTGTGTAACCGCTAACCTTGGAGATTCTCAGCTGGCACTCTGACATGGAGCAAACCTTCGGCAGCTCCACTGTCAGCTCCATGCTGCGAGCAACTCCTACTGAATCAGTCTTCACCTCAAGTTGGTACTCTGGCTTCTGAGGCTGGACAAATGTAGTGGAGATGACCTGGATCAAATCCTTTTTGTGCTCTGCAGGTCTGCAGATAATTTGGGCTGCCGGGGCCTCATGTTGTTTCTCTGAGCGTAGAGAGGAGATCTGCTGCAGAAGGGCAGCTGGGGTCTGAAAGGCTGTAAAAAGGAACACTATGGATTATTAGAAACCCTGGTAGAAAGGTGAAAGATGACACACTGGAAGCAGCAAAGGAAAATAGAAAGGGCTTGTCGCAGCTTAATAGGGTATAAGAGTTATTGTTCTACCTGTGTCCGGCTGTCTAGAGGTGTTAGGCCATTGCCGGAACCCAAGCCTACGGTGCAAGTCTTCTGAGCTATTTTTCGGGCTCGAGCTGACGACAGTATACTGCTGAGATAACCTCATCTTATACTGCTGCTGGGCAAAGCTCAGGGCCAGCACATAAACTTCTGTTTTGTCTTTCTTACTTTCCTGTAGCACTGCAGGGTTTAATGCCACGTCCAACACAGTGTAGCAACCTGCAGAAGAAAAACACAGCAATGTAGTGTTCTTCTTGTTTACATCATGTAACAGTTCTGTAGCTTGTGATGCAGCATGATTTTGTCTTTTACCTTGACCTTCATTTGTGCCAGTTTCCAGTTTTCCTGCACACACAGGCAAAGGCCTGCTGGGATCCTGAGGTGCAGGCACACGTTTCCAGCTGCATATGTTGATGTACAGCGACCCTTTCTCAGGCTCCTGTTGAGGACACAGATGCACCGTCTGTCAAAACACACCCCATCTCTAAACTATAAACACATAGAGATGTAGCTGCTTTTGTATTCAGCTGTAGACAGTAAAGCTGGAGTGACAAGTTAATTAAGTATCAGAAGAAATACTGTTTTCAGCCTATGACACATTATTTTCCTCACTCTTCTGTGACAGTAAACTGAATGTGCTTGTGATGGGCCTTTGCTCTATTCTACCATGTTGATCTGCACTGTATCTATAGCACATCTGTCCCCCCTGGGCGGGGGATCTCTGAGGGTTCTTCTTCATTCCCTGTTAAAGGTTTTTTTTAGGAGTTTTTCCTTATCCGCAGCGACAGTCAAAGGACAGAGGGTGTTATCTTGTTCAGCCTGTGAAGCCCTTTGAAGCAAATCTGTGATTTGCGATTCTGGGCTACATAAATAAAATTGAACTGAAATTGAAAACAATATGTCTGTTAATCAATATATAAAATTATTTTAGGCTCTCGTAGATAATAGTACTCAAATCAACCTGACAGACCTTTGTCATAAAGGACTCCTCGCTTAATAGGTAGGTGCAGCATACTTAGTAATAATAGTAATATTAGCTGCGTTGCCTGATGTTATAATTAACTTAAACTTAATCATTATTATTATTATTATTATTATTATAAGGTGCATTCATTGTATTTTTATAGTTACAGTTGATAATGATCAGTTCCTATGATGCCAGAGGACTGACCTCAATTTTTAGCCAAAAAATTGAAAAGTTTCACTCTTTACATTTTCTTTGTTTTTAATTTGGGTACCTAATCAAAATACAGAGGGGTGCACCTGTCTTCCACAGGAAGGGAGCCACTAATCAGACACACCTGTGTTTTCTCTGCTTTGCCGTGAGGAGTCATTTGTGCAAGCTCGATAGCTAAAGTCAAGTTAAGAAGTTTCGGTTTGTAATTTTAAGCTGTTTCTCTCGATGTAACTTACCTCTATCTCAGTGCACAAACAAGAGTCGAGCTCAGGCGGTGCACTGAACTCAGCTCCTTCCTTCACCTGTTTCTCAATGAAGCTGCGGTATGCTGCGGGGTCGCTTTGAGATAGATCATCCAACATGGACCAAAACTGGTTGACTTGCTGTAAAACATCCCCTGTGCTTCCAGTGGAGGACATCATACGGTAACTTACTGTCTGACCTAGCAAACACTGAAGGTAGCGTTAACGCTAACTAGACACTATACTTGATTAAAAAGCACGGTTATCTTTCTCTAGAGAAAAGTTTGTGAGTTAAAGCTAGAACACCAGCTTAATTACAACATAACACATTAATTTTGTTCTCTAAAGAGGCTCTAAATATAAAGCACACTTGTAAAAAGCTAATTGTGTCAAAGAAAAACAATTAACAGCTATCGCCAGTTAAGCTAATGTTGTCTGTTGCTATGGAAACTAGAGGAGACGTTACAAGGGTGCCCTCTGGCGGTTGAAGGCGCAGCTGCAGCTCAATAATCACACCAGACACAGTTTTATAAGAGCCATAATTTATATTCAATACATGAAAAATATAACGTAAAAATGCATTGTGATTGTATTCAGTCTGTGTTTATGTGTACATTATATAACGGACATGTAAAGTAAAAATATCAACTTATTATTTTCAAATTTCTCAAAACAGTAATATGAGTAGCGTCCTCAAGTTGTTGTGCTTCATGAGTCCCCCTCAGTAATTCTGCAAAGAGAAACGGTCATTATAAGAAAAGCTTTATGAAGGGGACTTGAATCACATTGTAGGCTACATTTTATCATTCTTTCCTGTTAAAAAAAAAGTAATAATAATGGCTGTGTATGAAATTCTGATATCCATGCAGTGGTGTAAATATGAATCTATAATCATAACAACATGTAACAATACCAGTAGTGTAAGTACATTTACTCAAATACTGTACAATTCCACTGTACTTTGAGTATCTCCATATGTGTAACTTTATAATTTTACTCCACTATATTTAAGAAGCATATATTGTACTTTTTTGCTTCACTTCATTTAGCCAACAGTTTTACCTTAAATCATGACCAGTTTCAAGTGATTAAACTTTTTTTTACTAAACCTCATGACACTATATTAAGTAGTTAAAATGAACCCAACCTTGACAAAAATAAAATGCTGCCTATATAAATGTATCAATAATAAATATATGTATTGTATATATTCAAGGCTTCATTTTTCTAATTCCTTCCTGTATAAAACTCATTATAATAATGGCAGTGTATGAAATTCTGATATTCCTGCAGTAGTGTAAGAAAGATTCACCTATAAGCATTATAATGTAAAACTTCTCAATTCTGAAAAAGTTGTTTAAACAGAGAAAAAAGTAGCAAGTTAAAAGTACTCATGAGGCAGCAGAATGACCCCTGTCAATGTTATTGGATTATCTGAATTATTGATGCATTACTTTCTGTTTTAGAAGCATTTTCATTTTGTTCAAGGTGAAACTGATTTCACCTACAATAGCTTACATAGTTTTGGGTACTCTAGAGCTGCAGGAATTTCTGGACTTATTGATTAGTCAACTGAAATAAATTAGTTGCCAATTCATTTTCAGAGAAAAATGTCAAATGTTACAGCTTCTGCAAAGAAAAGGATTTCCTGTTATTCTTTGTAAAATTATCGTAAAACTGAATGTTCTTGAGTTTTCTCTTACTGGCTGGTCAAAGCAAACATTTTGAGGTTCTTTCCTTTAGCTCTAGGGAATTCTGGGGTTTCTTTTTTCCACAGTTTTACCTTTTTCCAGACTAATTAATTAATCAAAGATTAATAATAATCTGTGAATTAATCGCAAATGAAAGTCGCTTGTTACAGCCCTACTTTAGTCTAATGCATAATACATCATATTATCTGAGATGATCATTTGTTTTGTTTGTAATGTCTTCATCTGCAAAGTGCAAATGTAGAGTAGTAAAATGTTCAATATATAATGTATCAAATGAAAATATTCAAATTTATACAGTACGGATAAATTCTTAAAAGTATGTTTACCTCAATCATGTCATAGATCCAGCCCAGGAACTCAGCCACTTTGGTGTAAACACCAGGATGATTTGGCTCAGCACAGCCTGTCCCCCAGCTGACAACCCCTACCAGCCTCCACACATTTTCATCCTGGCAAACCAGAGGACCCCCACTGTCCCCCTGGAGAGGTAGACACAAACACTGTTCATTACAGCCTCATCCAGCCATCATTATGCCAGCGTTTCACAGTAAACAAATCACATAAGAGAGGATGATTCTTTAAAAATACATGCTTCTGACCTGACAGGCATCCACCTTTCCCTCTGTGTATCCGGCACAAAGCATCCGGGGCGTGATCTCTCCATTGTACATGCAGGAGCTGTTACACTTTTTCGTGCTGATTATAGGAACTGGAGCCTCTTTCAAGGTGTCAGGTGAGTGCACTGAGCGAGAAAACACACATTTATTGCTGCTCCGTCAATATACTTGGCACACTCTGCCGTCATGTGTGAATTAGACCTGCAGTGGATGTAAATTTGTGTAGTAGCATCTTACCACCATCAGGCTGTGTGTATCCCCATCCAGAGATCCAACACTGTGTGCCTCCAGGAACATCATAGTCATACTGGGGCAAGCAGACGGGCCTAATTGTATCTAGTTACAGGGAACATTTACATAATAATCCTGACAGGTTGCAGCATGATAACTTGGTTAAAGTTATATTTCATCCAGATCATTTTTATAGTCATTAAGGTTTGTCTTTCATGCTGCTTCAGAGACCCACACATTCAAAAACAAATTCTTGTAATGTGCTCTCTCAAGTTTACCTTGGACTGTCAATATGTTTGGGTTCACCAGTCATTGTTAATTAGGTCCCTGAAGTCCCACTTCACTCAAAAATGTGTTTTGCCCGATGCTTCACTTGGTTGTGCAGAATGATGAATGTGCAGAGTTTGACACTAAAAGGCTGTTTTTTCATATTCATCTGCTGAAGGGGGGAAACTTCTCTGTGCTCACTTTAAATCTTGTCTTAAAAACATTTGCAACCTCTTGTGCAAACTGAGAATTGACTTTTCTGTAGTAGGAGACGTCTTGTGTGCAGGAGTTAAATGAGCGAAATTGATTCAGGATTTTTTAATGAGAGACAAGGAGCAGATGCAATTTAAGGATGTTTTTTAAAAGCTAATTGGATTTACACAGATTCGTTGTGGTAAAACTAGACACAACTTCTAACTCAAAGCAGAGTAATTGTAGATGTCATGTTTGGTGGAGATCTTTGTAAATGTTGATGAAGCTGTATACATTGGAAGCCACGGTGACAGAATGTACTAATATTGATCATAGCCCTGATAACCATAAAAGGAAATATTGATACTATGTTAATAACACACACATATTATCCTGTAAATAATCCAGCACCTCTTCAATCATTTCTCTTCCTTTCCATTCCTGCCTTGTCTCCCTGGTTGCTTTTTCAATATAACGTTATCATTTTCAAAATTTTGTATAGATATCGTAATTGTGAATTTGATATGATAATTGTGGAGTAAAACTATGGTACTGTGACAGCCCTAATTTGAACTGAAATAAGTTGTGGTTTGCAGAAAGGGATTAAGTGCTGCGGTGCAACACATATTTTCACACCTGGCTTTGAGTTGGTCTAATAGAGACTTGTTTGCAGAAATGTGTCAGCACATGAAAATGAAACAGTAAACTGAGGCTACAGTATTGACTTGTTGTTGTGTTTTTCGGTTGCTGCTTTCGCTGTTTTGTTCAAACGTTGTGAAGAGCCTGCCAGACTGACCTGAGAAATTCAGCGGGGTCCGCAGTTTCATCAGGGCTATATCACTGTCATGGCTCCGGTGATTGTAGTTCTTGTTGTAAATGATCTTCTCCACAGCGTATCCTGTGTGCTGAGCCATTTTAGCCGAGCTGCGGGTGACAATACCTGCGTGGACCACCCAGCTGGATACCTGAGGTAGCCTGTAGCTGACATTTGAGTGCAGAGAAGAGAAGGCAGATACAGATAAGAGAGAATTGTTATGTGTCCAGTTCGGTGCAGCTGTTAATGACTGATTATTCTCCTTCGTGGAGGCTGTAGCCCCGGACCTTTTAGTGCTGGTAAGGTCAGCTGTCTTACTTGTGCACACAGTGGGCAGCTGTGACTACCCATTGACTGGTGATGATGGAGCCTCCGCAGGTGTGGCGGTTGCTGTAGTAGAGGCTGACCTGCCAGGGCCACCTGCCCAGCGTGGCCTCGACTCCCCCGATTATCCTGGGCAGCTTCGCTCGTGTCCCACACTCTACACAGACATCCATTCATCAAAAGGGAGTTAGACTTTGCTTTTTTTGTGAGGTATTATAATGGAACTAGGGGGTGTGATTCAAAGTCAAACAATAAGTTAAGTTTAATGTTCTCACCAAAACATTGCAAAGCGATAACCTTCCCTGTGATACAGTCCCCCCTAGATGAAAATAAATTGTGTAACTAATGATGCATAATTAATGTATTAGTAGTAGCCACAATTTTCTTTGCATCATTACCAGTATGATGTCCCCCAGACAAATCACCTTACCTGAATTGCCACATATTTTCCAAACTGCTCTTGTGTTCTGAGGTAATTTGTATAAAGCCATCAGTATAGTTTGGCCCGATATCAGTTAGATTCACTCCTTTATGCTTGGTCAGTCTGGTGAGAGAACATATGCAAAATGGGTGGCAGTGAATTTAAAGATAATTCAGACTCATAAAGTGTGAAGCAAGATTGCAAATGAGGTATTAGCAAACCATAAATAAGCTGCGTCTTCAACCTTGGCAAAGCAGGCTAAGATTAAACTATAAGTTAGTGAGTGGGAGCTTCAGTCTCAATTAGCACTGAGGCGGTGTGTGATTAAGTCATGAACCTCAGATATCCGAGCTGTCTGCAGACCAGCGTGCCCAGCGACGAGTTCCACCTCTCGTAGCACACTGGAAGCCAGGTGGGCAGCTTCCCCAGCTGGATCTCCAGGAGGGAGTTCTCTGGGCTGATTCTGTAAAACACTGAACCCGATTGATTGAAAATCCCTCCAGAGACAAGCTCTCAGTCAACAGTAATGAACGAGCCTCTTTTATGAGTGGGAAATGATTAGGAAAAAACACAAGAATCTATGCTAATGTAGTCAATACAAACAGATCATTATGTGTGATGTTTTCATGTCAGTCAATGGGCATCTCTCAAGAGCAAACAAAAGGTAACAAGAAGCAGCTGCTGAATGGTAATTTTGCTGCTTTTCAACTAAAAATCACTTCAAAGGGGAACTATGACCCAGCGGTGATCATGAATGGCATTACAATGTGCATCCACACAATCCTGCACTGCTTATTAATACATGAGTCAGTGAACAAAAGCCTGCCTGGAACAAACACCAAAGAAAAGCGGAAACGCAGACCTTTCCTTGGGTCAGAGATGGAAATGTCTTCTGTCACGTTGCAGAAAGGTGTCTCCTTCGTGTCCCCCAGTCCCACTGGACTTTGGGAATAGGCAGGCCTGAGCAGAAGTTTCACTACATGTAGAAAAAAATTGTTGTCTTTAATTAGCCAGTGAGACAGGCTGCAAAAATGTTTTTATTTCTACTAAGTGTTACCGCATTATCTGAATCAGTACCCAGAACAGACAAGCCTGTGTGGTAGAGCAGTAAAATTTCACTCTGCAGAGGAGGATGTAATGAAATATTTCATATCTCAGTGTGCTGCACTTGGTTGCACCAGCTATGTGGGAGTCCTCTCACAAGTCAGAGTGTAAAGTCGACAAGGGTTTAATAACTATGAGTTAGTTTGTAACTGGGCTACCATCACTGGTTGCAGCATGGAAACCTTACTAGTTCGGACATAAAGTCACAACAACAGTAACAGTAGATGATCAAAGAGACTTCCATCTTCAAGGTTACAATGTGTATTAGCCTTTTGGCTGGCACAAGCATCATATTACATCGCAGACTAGATTCATGTGTTGCAAAATTGCATTAAATGAATGAGTGTGGCAGAAAAATTGTCCTTCTACCATTAGTTAATATATCTCTGTGGCATTTTATGATTTACACCTACTCTAGGAGCGTTTTAGTTGTTTCCAAAACAACTGGAGCTGAAAAGTTAAGTCAGTTACAGCCAATAGTTGCAATCCCTTATCTGGTCACTTGAGGCTTGCTCAAATTAATCCTCATAGACCTCCATGTTAAAAGGCCCAACTTAACGGCGGAGCCTTGGGCAAAAAAACTTTTGTCATGATTACTCATTTACCTGCTCATGACAATAGTGAGAGGGTTGAGTGTTTAGATTATAATAAAGCCTTAAAGTTATGCATAACTTAAGGGCGTGTCTTTGAGCGACAGGCACGCTCCACCCTTCGGCTGGGAGTTAGGGAGTCAGGCACTTCTAGATGGTAATAGCTGGAGACACAGGAGCCTCCCGCTTTGAGCTTCATTTTGGCACTTCAGAAAGCTACGGGTGATATGTTGTACTTATCTCTGTGGTGCACTTGCTTTTATTTTAGTAATGCATAAATCACATCTTAGCTAACGTTACATGTAGGCTACATTTGAACTCACACACAGCTGGTGCAAAACAAGGCTAATTAGCAATGGACTGTGCAGTCAGTAATGGCTGTAATTGTTAGTTGCAGCCCCACATGAAAAATGTTAAACCTTTCAAATGCTGATATTGTGTTGCCCTCAGATATCCAGGATCCTTCAGGCTCCATTATGACCTGGACATTTACAGAAGCTTAAGCAGCTGTAATAGGACATTTTTGCACATTCGTCTCAACAGTTCCTGATTACAGTTATGCTAATTTAGTGATCCTATCTCACTACAATGACTCACCCAGGAACCAGACACCTACAGCTAAGCCTCCCAGGAGTCCAACTGCACACACTGCTGCCAGCAGCCTCACCAGCCTGTGAGCTAAAGCAACAATTAAGACTGAAGTTAATGCCTCCTGATCCCAGATATGAGCTGAAAAGAATAATTAATTGTCAACTGTTACATATATAGTACATTGACACACAGCCAGGGAGACAGAGGCAGAAAATAATAGGCTATAAATAAACGGCACTAAAGAGTTTCAGCGTGAATCTGTAGAGACATTGTTATAAGAAAGCTTTGCTTTACTTCTTATCTCTGAACTGTAGATGTTTGGATTCAGTGTCATAATCAGGCTTGTTATTTATATTTAGCTTAGCATCTTTTTAGCTGCTTTGTTTTTTTTTTGTTTCGACAATGCAAGATTAAAATATCTATAGAAAATAGTTTGTTCCTGTTGCCATAAAATATCTGAATAAATAAGGACTGCCACTTTTTATAGCCAGCCTGCTACCTCAACACGCAGCACTTTATATCTATTATATATTATTTACATCATCAGTCACCTTCAAATACTTGGTGTCCCTTTAATGATGCTTCTATTGTGTTTGAATGCAAATGTGATTTAATCTACCATATTTATTAGCAGTTTTTGCACATGCAAACCAAACACATTTCTGCCATTTTTGCACAATAAATAGACTTTTCTATTGTTTCTGGTGTAGTCTGATGCCCATCAGGTGGTGCACCACTGGAGCTTACCATTGGTCGTAGTGTGAATCCCTTTCAACCAGCCCTGCACTCCTTTGGTCCCCGCGACTCCTGCCGCTTTCTCTGAATTAAAAGGATGATTGACAGCTGCCGGGTTCTCAATCACTGCTAATGTGTCTCCATCAAGACTCTATAAGAAGTACAGTCAGGACGTCAGACCTCATTTACAGCTTGTTTCTATTTGTCAGAATTTTGGCAAGTTTGCGACAAAAACTACTTGCTGGCCATCTGCTCCTTAACAACAGTGCGCCTGTCAGGCTCTGTCAGATTTAATTAGAAGCATTGTAATCTTGGATATTAACCACTGTGGACCAGTCTGGATGTATGGAGTCAGAGCTGTAGGTGTGCACAGGTGTGTGTGTGTGTGTGTCATGTCTCCTCGGCGGGGGAGGTATAATGAGCAAGTTGCAGCCTTGACATGACTGTTTTACGTCATATTCAACACCTTTTTAAAACACATTTCCTGCTCTTTTTTTTCAGAAAAGTTGCAACACCCTGCGTGTGTGTTTGCTGGGCTAACTCTCTAAGGAGCAGCTGTTTCTAAAGCAACATATTGAGATTATTACAGTAATTATAATAAAGCTCTTCATAGATGTGAGATGCAGACTTGGTATTATACAATTACTGTACAAAATCCATCTAAATAAATGCCACACCATCTGCTCTCTTGTATTACTGTAGCACTTGGAGTGTAGCTAAACATGTAATTTTCTATAAAATGCAAGAGCACTTTAGAAATCCAGTACAGCTGTGCAGCACAGGTCATAAGATGCACACAAATTATAAAGAAATTAAAAGCAAATGTGTCAGAAACAAGTGTGACACAAGTTTGAAGTGCACGCTACATGTGTTGACAGCATCTGTTGCCGTGAATTGTAACAATGCAGGTGACAGTGTGACAGAAATATTGTTGTCAGGACTGCATACATAGACAGATGGAGCACGGTGTGGTGAATATTCGGTCTCCCTTTCTTACCATGTTTTCCTTGCATACGGTCCTGAGGGAAAGGCAGCAGTGTCCGTGCTCATCTGTAGGCCTGCGCTGGAGGTAGAGAGGTCCGTCCCGCTCGCGGTTGATGCACCATTTGCCATTTAACAGAATGCAACTCTGGATTTTCCCTTCACAAAGAGACAATGAGGTCAGCAGTGGTGCAGAGAATGAGGCTGTTGTTTGTCCAGGGGGGTCATGGGGCCTGTTGAAGCAAGCTGAACCAGGTCTTTGTAGGGGGGAGCATCTCCAGAGATACCTCCAAGCTGACTATTGATAGGACACTGAGAGTTGCTAGGTAACACTTTCTACCCGTGCCAAAAGATTGTCCATTTTCACCTGAGACATGTTATTACCTGACAGTTTGTGGCTTCGGAGAAAAGGTCATTATTGCAGATTGTTGAAAAGTCTCATATCATGTCAATCCCCGTCATTTGAAATCCAAAGCTATCATCTCTCAGCACTCAAGAACAAAATGAAGTCTGTTCTGTCCGCCCGCTGACAGATGAGACTTTCTCTTCTGTCCTCACTCTTTTAACCTGCTCACAGTCCGAGTGTTTATACCAATGTTCTGTCTCTGTATTTCAGAATCGTTTTTGTTTTAGTTCAGTAGAAAAGGTGCCTTGCGTGGCTTCAAAAACAAATCATTAACTCTAAGAATAGTAAGAATAATTAAAATCCCCGGTGGGCTCTTCTAAAAAATGAAAAGAAGATTGTTTGAGGGAGATCAAAGCCTGTCTTCATGTCACCTCTCAGATGAAATATTGATTTGAAAAGAAATAACTTATTTGATCCTTGTGTCATATTTGATACAAAGGATGTTTATGTATTTCCCATATGTGTGGCACAGGATTAATGAGAGTCCAGGTGAAGGGAACTACTGCCAGGAAGAAAATTCCTCCTCGTCCGACTGACGAGGCCAAATCCAAGAAATGGCTCAGATCTATTTGGCTCATCTAACAGATGTCATATGGAATTATTTGGAAATCAAACATGGAATAATGAGCATTGCTGCAGTGGTGTAAATTGCATGTGATGGAGCAGCAGCTGAAATTCATACCACCAGGGTTGTGAGGTTAATAATGTTTGATAATATTAGCATTGAAATGAATTGTTCTCCTGCAGAGGCAAACAGAAGAGAACATAGCTGCTGTTTGGTCGTTCTTACAGGGATTTGATGTCTCCCTCTTCTGGTGAAATTAGTTTTTTCAGACGGGCCAGTCAACAGTGATTTACAGAGCTGCCATTCACTTAGACACCATTGACAATGAAAGGAGCCATTTTCATTCAGGGATAGACATGTTTCTGATCAGTTCCTTCATAAAATGGTTATTTATCCTTCTTGCATCTTTGTTTTGTGGCGTAATATGAAGTTCAGATTATGAAAAATGTGCCTCGGTTGAGTATTTTGAATCAGTTTCACAATAATTTTTCTCCTTCTTTGTGCTTCAGGCTTTTAAAGGCAAACTCCAGTTATCTGGTCTTTTCATGAAAGATGGTGCTAATTAATATTTATGTATTTATTTATTTTTTACAACGAGTCTGTCAGTTTGTTAGGTACACCAAAATAAAACTAATGGTCTTATGAACCAGTACTTGAATAAATTCTGCCTTAATGAATCCTTTTTTGTTGAATTTTAAGGAGGTGTTGATTCAGATTGTTATTTTTGTGGTGCTGTTTAATTATGGTATCTTATAGTTACTGCTAGAACAATTAGTTGATTCATTAATTAGTTAGATGATGGACAGAAAACTGCCAACAATCTATTACTGTCACTTTAAGACATTTGAGCAAACACACCAAATATTTTCTGTGTTTTGATCTTCCCCCAAAAGGAGGATATCTGTTTTGTATCACTATAGCTTAAATATCTTAATTAGATAAAAATATCTACATGCAGTTGATCTGACAAAATGTACAGCTGCAAACTGTGGCTTTTAGGAAATTATGCAGGATTACCACCTACAAGGAGGGTATGTTTGCAGTTTGGTTTGTCTGTCTGTCTGTCAGCGGGATTACGGAAAAACCTGATTTCATTAAACGTCTTTGAGGCCTAAGATAAGAAGGCACCCATTACATTTTAGAGCTGATCCGAATCGCTTGTTATATTTCACTTTCCTTTCCATGGCGGGCATTCATGTAGTGTCGATGTGTTTCATAAGCAATGAACTACAACAAATCATCTTTGTAGTGTCCATGTTGTTTCCAATAACATGAAGCTCATGAACACACCAAAGTCAACTCAAGAAATGGGACCATCGAGGGGCCCCATTGGCCTTGGCAGCGGTCTGCCCATCTAGTTGATATTGAAAATAATCACTTGTTGCAGACCTCATTAAAGTTTTTCCTCTGATATTAATAGGGTGGGCAAAAAGACACACACAACATCCCCAAAATGATCATAAAGTTAAATCTTCTTTTAAAACACTGCAGTTATTTCACTCAGTATTGTAAGAAACAACCTTTAAACCATCTGGGTCAGTAAACTGTAACTTGAGTTCATATCTTAAGGACAAACTGACTAGACGCTGGCACAAGAGATTAACATAAGCCATTATGTTTATCTTTTGATCAGAAATTTAAATTTCATGAGTAAATCCCTCCAACAACAACAATAACAAGTCTGTCACCTTGGTGTCACAGACACCCCAGTGTGGACTACACTCATTCATTTATTCATGTAGCGGAGTCCACTGTGAAGAGGCTGGCTGCAGCCCAGTTTGGAGCTGCTTCTATCTCTCTCCGCTCAGAGGGGGAAGCACTCGCCCTGTTTGGAGTATTGAGATTTGATCAGCTCCACTCTTATCTCAGCCATTAGTATGTGCGCCTCTCTCAGTGTCCAAACCTTGAACATCAGATGCGGTCTCCTGGTCCCTGCTTGGAAGTCCCACAGTAGGTTCTTACGGCGCGGAAGAGAGGAAAGCTCCTTTTTAATGTTTGGACAGTGTTCGCCTCAACAGCTTTTTGCCAAAAGTCCATCCCACCAAGGCATTTAAAACTGCCTCGTTGATGTGTGGGCTGTCAGGAGAGTTGTGCCATTGATGTTGTTGGCTGTGACCTCTCCGCAGAGGCGGCCATTAAAGGTTGGAGTGCCCACATTTGCAGGGCTGAGTGGAGCATGTTAAAAGAAGAATGAAAAGTTTGACATTTTCTGAAACACATCTCTTTCTTGCTGAAAAGATTGATATGACCCCATATTTGTCTGATTAATTCTGTCCTAACATAACAAAATCCACCTCTGATTAACGTGCTACATCTCATTCGGGTGGTGTTGGTGGGTGAGCAATTTAACTTTTGAACTAAGTCAGATTATCGGTTGTCTTTGTTTCTAGTCTTGGTGTTAGGCCAACATACTGCTACTCAGATTCATCACTCTTTAACTCTACAAGAAAGGAAATAAGCATGTTTTTCGGAATTGGCTGAGCTATGACTTCAATTGAAGTTAATCGGTTTAGTTTCATCAGTGATATATGTAAATAGGGCTTTATTTTCAGATAAAAAGCACAAAGTAGTCATCCTGTTACTCAAATATTTTAATTGAAGCTGTAGAATATGAACAGTTTGGAACAAGCTTTCTGGTTAAACGTATAGTTTGATGCTGTGGCTCAGGGTTGTGTACCACATGATGCTTGATTCTAAATAGCCCCATTGATTGCTACTTGCAATCAATGGATCTAAAGACAACTATCGTTATAAACATTCGTACCTGTCTCTGTCCATTGAGGTAATGAAGGATGTTGGCACTGTTTACAGAAGGTGTGAATGTTGTGTGATTTTTATCCTCTGTGGAACTGCAGGATGTCGTCCAGAACAAAATTCCCTACAAGGACGTTAACATATCTTATCTTGTCTTATCTCATTCCTGGATGACTTTGATACCAAATAAAAACGTAAAAACATGATGATTCGCAGGCAAGTTGTAGTCGAAGGAAACCTTTTTTTGTAAGCTTTCTAAGTAGATTCATGGATATTTGTTCTCCATAACAAGAAAATAATATCCTCGGAGAGTGCACGTCACTTCGAATCTAACAATATCATGTCATCGTGTTAGGATTTAATGCTCCAGCCAAGTCCAAACCAAACAGCTGTGGGGAAAATGCTTTTTTTGATCTCGAGGCTAAACTCTTCTATTATGTGATGCTCTACCTCAGATTTACAGGGTCAGAAATCACTGAATGGATTTTTAACTTTGCCAAAGCGTGGCGGAGGTTGTTGGCTCTGCATGTGTGCTGTGTCATGACGCGACCATTTGTTCAAGAATTGAAGCCCACTGCAAGCTGCCAGGTCATGATGCAGCACAGGGTGAGGATAGAGACCACAAATCTATGCCCCCTCTATCTCAGCACACACGCTCACACACTGCCAGACTCTCTCCTCTGTGCTTCAATAATTGTATTGCTCTGCTGGCTGCCAGTGAGATCTGCCTTCTCTGGAGCAGTAAATCCTCTGTGCTGAGCCCTGTCTGCAGTCTGAGCTGGATGTTTGCCGTGGTAGCATACTGCCCTCTGGTGGCGGTCGGCAAGACTTTCATGTCAGTTCTGCAGGGAAGTCAAAGTAGCAGCTTGGTTATTTTTCTGTAGTTATCCAGTAAAACCGTGTTCATGAACATTGTGCAGAGGTTGTTTTTAATTCATGTATTCTAAATACTTTGGATTACTTTTCGAATACTTCAAAATAGTTTGCTCATATGGCGACTCTTATGTTTACATGTGTATAATATTGCTTTTTTTCAATGCATGTTTGTGTACATCGGAATGTCTCTTAACATTTTAGCCAACATGATTCCAGAATAAGCAGCAGGGTTTTCCCGATCATTACAGGTTTAGCATAATTAAAAACACTTAAGCTGAATGATAAAAAAAACAAAAACTAGCTGAGGTTAATAAAGGTCTTAACCATTGAGGAACTGGATTGGCAGTGGATATTACTTGTTAAATAATATCCACTGACTCTCTGCCGTTTTACAGATTTATTGTTTTCGTTTGTGGTTTTATCTTATTTCTGTTTTTTTCCCATTCAAATACCCCAAAACTAAAATTCCATTGCTCGTGTACCCATATTTTTATGCTATTATGTTATCATTTTATCAGTGGCATATAATGATCTAAAAATGACAGTAATATTGATTCATTATCCTAAATCACTTATCGGAACTCAGGTTGTGAGGGCTGGAGCCAGTCCCAGCTGACACAGGACACAGGATATTGTTGGTTGTTATTTTTGGAAAAGTCCAACAAAAAGCAAGTTATCGTGAGATGCCTATCTCCTAGAATATGTGCACCTATTAACAATGAACAACTATCACATACACACACACATATCTACAATTCAAGCATAACTGTTTTCAATATTTGATAAAAGTGTCTTCAAGGACTTGAAAAAAAAACATCTCTTTGCAACATATTTGACTGGTCTAAGCCTGCGTACGGCCTCATCGTAGTGTCTGAGCGGCTTGCAGTTGTGTCTGTATTGAAAGTGGCAGGATGAATAAATAGCTGTCATGTATGTGTTTGTGTCTTGTCTTGTAGAGGCTAATGATAGTGAGGCTGGGTGTAAGAGCAGAGCTGCTCCACACCAGATGGTGGGTAATGTGGTTTGGTTTAGCTGCCCACCACGCTCACTCTAATTAAACAGGGGAGATTACATTAACACTGGCTCCCACTCAATCTGCTCCTCCACTGAGCGTGGCTGTGCACTGAAGGCGGGGTGGAGATCTGAGGTGGAGGGGTTGCAGAGGTGATTGTAGTTTGCACAGTCAAAATTACATATTTGCTTAAGAGCTAATTTAACTTCTTAGTAGGGGAATTATACTGGAGAAGGTGAGAAAGAAATGCTTCTGTATAGACAACTGGATCAACTAGAAAATGTAAAATCTTTTCCCACACTTTTTGACTTTTTACGACTGCTGTTGACACGCAGTATGCCCTTGAGCAAAGCACTAAATCCCCATCTGCTGTGGCTAGAAGTTCAACATATGACACTGGATAAAGCTCTGATGCACCTGCATATCAAATGTTCATAAAGCAATTCATTAACTCTACAATGAACGTAAAACTAATTATGATTTGGGTTTTAATTGGACAATTAAAAAAAATATATAATTAACAATTTACAAATTAATACATCAGTCATTAAAAATTGCAATTAAACCAATAAATGGATGAATAAAGTGGGTAACTAGTAATAAAATTCATAATAGATGGTGTGAATTAATTTTAATTAATTTAATTTGAATCAATATATTTTATGAAAGCAAAACAGCTGTTTACTGAAGGAAAATGAACAAGGTAGTCTCTTCTGAAATAGCTGTTCATGTACAATTTCTCTGCTGGCTTTATATTAATGAAACACTTTGTGAGTCCTTTTGCTGTAAAAAACTTTGCTCATATCCTATCATATTGAAGAGGAGCTCTCATCAACAGCTGAACTTTGCATGTAGCTGTAATTTAATCACAATCTGGCTTTTGTACAGGTGCATATACAAGAAACATAAATATAGAATAGAAAAAGTTACAAAATAAATATCTAAAAAAAATGATATATTCCTAAATTATAGACTTTGACCCAGGAGATTGGTGTTCATGTCCCGTGTAAATTCATGAACTTGTATGTAATCCTCTGGAGGTACAGAGATCACGTCATCTTCTGTGCGCCAACAATGTCTCCAACATAACGGTGTCCAATAACTAAGTGTGGAAATAGCTGTTTTTACCCCCAACCCTGTTTTTTACTCTAACACCAGTCAAGTTGTTTTTTTTGCCTAAAGTTAACCATTTCCTGTGAACCGAGACGTTTATTTTGAAAAGCCTGCATGCCTGTAACTATCGGACTGTGTCTTGTGCTTTGCTATCAGACACAGAGGGCTGCAACAGAGTGTTGTTATATGACACGTTGGGATGAGATGTGTTGTATGTGATGCTGTTACATAAACAAAAGTGTAAGACCTGCCAGGTGACCTGTTCAGTGTACAGAATATCCCTCTGGGCATCAGTAATATTAGAGATTTTTCTTCCAATACCAATTTTATTGACAGCGTTGACGCTGTTGTTCAGTGGAAAGAAGTGAATGGAGTCTTATCGTGTACTTTAAATAAAACTTAAATTATCCCTGTGGGGGGCAAAGCTGAGTGAGCCGAAAAACACAGAGCACTAGAAAACAAAACAGCAAGATCTTTTGTAGAGAGAAACTGTAAACACTGCAGGCTAGAATTTAGCTGACGGGGTTGAAGTAATATAGCTAGAAAATAGATTGCACAATAAAACATTCACAGCGTACTCAGAGGCTGCTTTATGGTAAAATGGAGATGATAGAAAAGGAAACTAAAGGAACACATTGCAGCAGCATGACAACCTGTTAAATCCCAACGGCATTAGGGAAATATAAAAACCCAGAATTTAAAAAAAGTACAGTAAAAACTGCCAGTGCTCTTGTTAAATAATAGGTCTCACTTTTACTGTGCCGTGCGGGGAGCAGTGGCAGACCTGATGGACTGATTCTTACCGCCTTTCACATCTGGGATAAAACCCCGGCCAGCTGTGGCTCTGGCAGAGAGCCGTCAGAGGTCACCACAGAGCCTGGAGTGACTCCAGCTGTTTGCAAGTCGCCCAGATGACACATAAACTCTATAAACAGCTTGAGACTGTGAAGGTTTGTGGCAGGAGCCAATAAACCGTTAAGAGGGATCAGCAGCATTGTCTTTGTCCAGATGATGGGCAGGGCTGTAGCAGGCCACGCTGTAAAAGTGAGATGTTCAGGTTGAATTATGACCACAGAGACTGTGGAGAGAGGAGTTAGACGAGTGACTCCCAGAGGAAGACATGTACCCTCAGGGACATTTCTGCTGCTGCCATTTGTATGTGGACTAAAGCTCAACTGATTTGAAAAATATATATATATATATATATAT